>PVKM010004355.1:22878-52640 GCA_004027735.1 Carollia perspicillata
TTTGTATGCAAATTAAAGGCCCTATTTTGAATATTTCCATTGTGACTAGAATATAACTTTTTAAACTAAAAACTATTCATTACTTTGTTTGAAGGGTTAAAGTCCATGCAGTGCCGTGTCTTCCCAAGGTCTTTCCAAGTGGATAGTTTGGTCTCGTTAATAATGGCTCCTAAATATTTCTTTGTATTTTGTGTAACTCAGAGAATTTGGCATAGGATTAAGGAGCAGATAAATAATATAAACTGTTGAGGAACTTTGTACATAAAAGTATGAGTCTAGTACTTTCAGGGAACCAAAGCGTGAGTTGTGACTTGGCCCAAGAGTTTGGCATGCTGACTGGAAATGAAGCTAGAGGGACCTGAATGTAGAGATAAGGGAAGAGAAAGGAATCAAGACCTTCATCTGTTTGTCTTTGCTCTCATATCCATCCCTAGAATATAAAATGGTGGATGCAGGAACCCTGGTTTACATAGGCCTATAGTCTCTATAGTGCCAAATATGATCTGTGTTTCAGAGTCAGGGTTCAGTGACACTTCTTAATGACACAATGATTATGTGGATGAATGAGTGAGTGGCTGTAATGTTCACTGCGTTGTAATGTTGGCTGTAATGTTGGCTGTAATGTTGGCTGCGTTACATCACTGAAGATGCCACGAAGCCAACACAGCATTACAGAAATAGAAGTAAAATAAAATAGGCGTTTAAGAAAAATATTTCTTTCATAAACAGAAATGAGTATAATGTATAATATGAGGCTACCAAAGCAAAAGATATAAGAATAAGAACTAGGAATAAGCAGTATCTAAGGCTGCTAAGGGTTTGTATGAAGACAGTGACCATTTGTCAATCATGAGTGTGTTCATGAGCTTGAAACGCATTTCAAAATCTGTTAGAAGGAAAAGAAAATGATTCTTTAAATAGTACTATTTACATCTTACTACATTTACTGTTGCCTTAAAGAAGTACTGTCATTATGCAGATGTTTTGCATTTCATTATATTGTTCACTACAGACTACCATGAAAAGGGTGCCGTTTGTAATTACTGATATATGATAAATAAGCAAGTGACTTCAGTATAGAAAAAAAAAGAATTTATAATTATTAGGGCATATTGAGAAAAATAAGTGACTGTATTACACAAATCAAAGAGTGCCTCTTATTGTAGGAGTTATTTAAGATACATACGAGCTACCTAAGGAAGTCAGGTACTAGAGAGTTAAAGGGTTACCACAGGGGGTTTCTATTCTCTTCATTAATAGAACTTGATGGTGGAGACCTGTTTGTGTAACATGGTTTAGATACAGTTCCTTCTGACAGCATGAGGAAGGCAGGTGTCCCCAGAGGTATTCCAAAACTCCTAACTCTGAGCCCAAGTAATTTGTAAAAGATAAAGGTAGTTTAGGTTCTAATCTTTGTGTTTATTTTTTCTGTAGAATGGGACAAGAAGCAAAAGATTTGAATTGTCAGCAGAACAATGTAGTTTAGCCATCAGGAAACATGTCTTATTCTTAAATAAGTATTTGAGCGCTCATTATATATCTAATACTATGGCTGTAAGGACTCGTGACCGTTAGGAAATGTTACTTAAAAAATTTTGTTTTTCTTTAAGTAACACAAAAAAGATAAGGATAGTTTAGGTTCTAATCTTTGTGCTTGTTATTTCTGGATCATTATTTCTTTAAGTGAAAGAAATTATGCTAGTATGTAAAGAAAGTCAGATTTAACTGGATAGGAGTGAGAAGTTCTAGTGGGGTGTTTCCATCTCGTGCCAACGTGATTTATGTGCATCCACCCTCTCGGGCATTCCGGGAAGTCAATGAGCTTAATTTCACATGATTAAGAGCCAACCCAGTCCCCTAGCATCTGCCTTTTATTACATTACCAGGTGTTTATTCCCAGTTTGTCAAATATGTCATAAAGTATGAAGAACTTCTCCTTTTTTTTCCTCTGAGATAGCTTACAAGACCAAACTTCTGAGGTTTTGTTCCTTTACTTTTTGAAGTGAAAAATAAAATGCACTTTAATTTTTCTTGGGGCAAATTTCCTCTCGTCTACATATCGAGTTTTTGAAAAATAAATTTTGAAATTAGATCTACAATAATTGTAATATTTATTTGAAATGATCTACTTAATTAGAATAACAAATAGAACTTACTCCTGAGAAATGAAATAAAATTATCTAATACGTTTGTTTAATAGTCATTTAACATACCTATGAATTTTCACCATAAACTTACTTATTCAGTTTTACTTGTCAGTACACTTTTATAGAGAGTTGGTATAGATTAATGTTAATTGTGCAGACTGATGTCTTGTTCACGGTAAATGCACACGGAAGAGAAAAAAGTCAATATGGATGAACCGCGCAAGTGGAATAGGATTTCAATGGGGAGGGGAACACTCCAAGTGGATGAATATAGCTGCGTGACACTGTGTCATGGGGGTAATGAAAGATTTATTCTACATACTTAAAGAGAAGAGTGAGGGGGTAGAAAACCACAGTGAGGAGGCAGTCGTTGGTGGACATTCTAAGCCATGTTAAGGAGCTGATATTCATTGTAGAGACAGCACAGAGGTGATGACTTGCTGGACCAGAGGATGAACCCTTGATCCATGGGCCATCTATTCTTAACTTTGCATGATCCATAAGGGGACTTGAGAGTTAGGCTTGCTACTGTATTAGTATCCTATTGCTTCTATAACAAAATACCAAAAATTTAGTGGCTTAAAGAAACAATTTTTTCTATCTTGCACATCTGGAAGTCAGATATCTGAAGTACATTGGTAGGCCTGTGCTTTTTTGGGGGCGGGCACAGGCTCTAAGGGAGAAGCTGTTCCATTGCTGTTTCCAGCTTCTAGTGAATGACTACATTCAATGGCTCATAGTCCCCTCTCACTCCAACGTTTGCTTCTGTTTTCACATCTCCTTCTCAGGCTGTGACTTTCCAGCTTGCCTCTTTCCCTAATAAGGGCCCTTGAGATTACACTGGACTTGCCTAGATAATCCAGGAAAATCTTCCCATCTCAAGATCCTTAAATTAATTAAATCTGCAAAGTCCCCTTTGCCATATAATGTAACATGGTCACACGTTCTAGCGATTAGGATGTGGACATCTTTAGGGAGGTGAGTTCATTATTCTTCCTACCACCACTAATAATAATTAGCTAAGTCAGTCAAACAAACTGACTGAATTTGGACTAGAGATCAGAGAGGAGATAGGTGGGAATGGGGGCGATAAGAGAAAGGAAGTTGAAAATTTTTGCTGAAGGGACCATGCAATCTGTGGTACATGATTTGAGAGAGAGAGAGAGAGAGAGAGAGAGAGAGAGAGAGAGAGAGAGAGAGAGAGAGAGAGAGATGGGGAGAAAAGCAGGAAAAAAGAAGAGAAAAGAAAACAGGGCTGAAAAATAGCAGGGGAAGCGGGCAGGGAAGCAGAAAGAAAAGAAGTGGTCTAGTGATGCTTTGCATTTTGATAACTTAATATTCATCTGGACTTTCCTAATATACTTTCAAAAATATCCCTTTTTCTTGTGCTATCCTAAAGGAGTTTGTGCTCCTTTCAACAAAAAATGTCTGATAAAAATGGTTTCCTGACTCAAAGTAACAGCAGTGAAAATGGAAGACAGAAGAGAGATCAGCTCTAAGTTAGAATCCATTGAGTTTGGTCATTACATGGGGAAGTTTAAAAAACAAGGTGCAGAAAAGAATTCTGTTACAGGAGAGTTGTGATGCCATCAATCATGTTAAAGTCCACAAAGAACAGAAACCTGAAAGGACCACATATTTACAGAGAACAGTAGGTAAGTCTTTGTGACTAAGATGAAGCCCCAAATATAGATTGGGCATAGAGTGTGAAGGCTTTCGTGTATCTTGCGAGGAATTTTCAATTTTATCTTGCAGAATAAAAAAATCTGGCTGAAATATTTAATTACTTGGCAGATGCCTTTAGTAGAAAATTCAGTCCGTGATTTGGGGGCCTCCGATTTGGCATATCTATTCACTGTGGTGTGTTCTGTACACCATAAAGACGAAGCTCCTTGGTGTATATATATGCGGTGGTGCTTCACAGATGTTTGTATCTGTCCATCAGTAAAGCTGCCTCTAGAAAGAAAGACAGACAGAGACAAGCTATGAAAGGTCATACATGAGAGTGGATGGTCAGATCTGTTTCTGGACAGATAATGCTCCCTGTAGGAATGACTGTAGTGAATTTCACAGTGACCAGAAAGGGGCTCAGTAAAAATCATACCAGCTGCATTAAGGGTCAGAAAGGTTAGTCAAAGGGCCTGAAAACATGTTTCTGAAGAAGACTACTGGAATGAACTGAATGTTTGGGGATGAATTGTGAAATACTTTGAAGGGAAGTTACATTGGTGCTGTCGCCATGTGCAGAGAGAGGACGGAGGCGGGGGGAGTTGTTCAGGTGGAGGAGATGGAATGAGTTCAGGTTGCAATGTATGAGCTGTGGCAGTGACTGGAAATATTGAGCTGATGGATTTATTGGCTTGGAGTTGTATTAGTTTCCTGTGGCTGCTGTAACAAATCGCTACAAACTGTGAGACTTAAAACAATAGAAATCGATTCTCTGGCAGTTCTGGACGCCACATTCCTTGAAAGGTCTATGCGAAAAGCCACCCTTCCTTGCCTCTTCTGGCTTCTGTTGGCTTCCGGCGTTCTTTGGCTTGGATGTACATCATTCTATTCTCTGCCTCCATCTTTACGTGGCCCTCTCCTCTGTGTCCCTAATCTCTGTCCACCCTTCTCTTACAAAGACACTTTACATAGGATTTAGGCTCCACTTGGATAATCCAGGATGGCCTCACCTAAACATCTGAAAGAAGTTGTCGGATTTATTTTAAGTATATATTATAGAAAATAAGTATTCAGGCTGTTTGTTTTTTAAAGTTTGCTTAAGTCTTAGACATTATTACTTTTGGTATTTTTTTATTTAAGTAAAACAACTGTGAAACTCTTGGTTATCCATGAGAATGAGAATAATTATCCTATAGGAAGGATAAAGCTTATGCCAATCAAATATTCTTTTAACTAAATTTGAAGCAGGTTGCCATAAATGAATCTCCTGAAGGTAGGGGAATAGTGATTCAGTTTTTGTTGTCTTTATACAAACAGATGGGAAAGGTGACTTACAGTGTATTAAAATTTGTCATGGCTAATCCTCATGTTGACTCTAGTAAATTGGCAGGACATTTCTGCAGACAACTAATATTGACATGTCAACTTCTGTCTATAGTGATGATTGATTACTAGAAACACACCATTGGAGCTATTCTTCCAGAAGTGATTTAGGTTGTTCTGATGGGTATTATGAAACCCATAGAACTGGAAATTAAGTCGGGTTTCAGTCCAGCACCTTATAAGCCTGGCTGAATGGGGCAAGTCTCTGAACCTTTCAGGACTTTGTTTACCTTTTCTTTTGCAAAGCAAAAGTTTTGAGCTACACATTGTCAGTAGTAATTAGAAGTTTATCCTTTTGTCCATTGCACAAGCATTTACTGAATAAATAGTGAACCTTCTGTGCCCACTAAATACACAAATTGATGCTTTTTCCTGAAACATATTGTACCTATTTGCAAATTGATCAAACAAATTGAAATATCTAAAGTTTGCAGCCTTAGTACCTTGAGGCAGTACTTTGACTGCCTTTAACAGTTTGCCACCTATTCGTCCCAACAGCGCAGGGCAGAGGATGTTACCAGTGTAAAACAGGGGTTTGATTTAAAAATATGATTTTAGTGTTATTAATACATATATGCTACATAGCTATAAAGCTAAAGTAAAAATAGTGTACTTTTCCTTGAGGGTGGCGACATTTCTAAGTAAAATTAGATTTGGTAACTCAAACCACAAACTATGTTTTAGCTTATTTGCAACAAACTTCCTTTTGTAGAGTTATAGTCTCTTAAGACACGTAGAGTATTGTGTTGCATGGAAAATGTTTCCTATGGCAACGGCAATGGCTAACTTTGCCAAGTTTTAAAATCTCTGAGGGTTATATACAAAAATGCCCTCAAAAAGTGTCAGTAAGCCTCTCATGTGTATCCTAAACACTGTTCAATTCTCATTTATGTTTTACTAACTATACTGAAATATTTCCCAGTTAATGTAGCTAACTTGATTCAGTAAAGTTCTGTCACTGGCATTTTATGTTGATCTCTAAAGACATCTTCCTGTGTGACATAAAGTTGTTGTGAATGGCAAAGGAAAAATATTTTCATCCATGATGATAAAAGGTTCCCATACAATGATGAATTACGTTTTTTCTTCAATATATTTGCATATCAGAATAAAAAGAACAACTTCAACTTGAAAAGAGGATTTTTCCAGTTTTTCCTAGATATAGGTTCTATAAAGTAATGGGACTCTCCAATGCCATCTGGTGGCTTCTCTGAGTTGGTGAAAATACAGTAATAAATACAAAAATAAAACAACAGGAAATAAACATGGGAAGTAAACTTCTAATGAGTTATTTTTTAGAAATAATTTTAATTGATCCAAATATTTTTCCAAGCATTTATTGTCTCCAATTTATTGCTCTAGGTTTTAAAAAGTGTATAAGCTTCTGTTCTTTTTAAAAAAATTACAATAAAAGTTATCACTGACATTTTAAAAAAGAGACAAAAATATTACATTTTTCATGATATAATCCTCATGTTCATTTGTAGCCTTGCTGTGTTGGAATTTAAATTATATAGACAGGTCCATTCATATTATAAAGTATTTAAAAAATTTCTTCTTTTAATACCCTGCCACCATTAAAGCATTCATTGCAATAATCCAAGTATCGATAGGAGAAAAAGTCATTAAAGATTTCTTTAATTGTTCACCACTATAAGTAAGAACTGCTGGTGGAAATATGGAAGTGAAGACTAAGTGAGGATCAGTCTGTGCTAAACCACTTAGATTTTCCTGCTGGTCCAAAGGACCAGCCTGGAATAGGAGATGGGGCGGTCCCGAGGACAGTCAGGCTAATGTACAGCACTAGTCACCAAGCAAAGTTACCTTAAAAAGCAATGGCTCTTATTTGCATGTCCCAAAAGAACAAAGTCCGCATTAAAGGGAAATTCTAGGTCAGTAATGTTTTGTGTTTTTAAGAAACACAATTTCTGTAGAGTCTTAGCTATTATATATATCTTTTCCAATAAAAGGCATACAATACATATGAACATGCATGTGTACATACACACATAGTAATATACAAACAGTCTTTCCAGATTTTGAACAGAATCTCTCATTGTTTCCAATTATATGTACTTATGTGTGTATAGTATGTACAGCTGTATTTGTTAATGTTAGTTTCTTCTAGCGTGTTTTGAACCTCTGACCTCATGTCACTGGGAAGCTCCCTCATTTTCCCAAAGAACAAATTAATAGGTTCCGTATACAGTCATTAACAAGCATTTATTGAATTCATACTGTACTGGGTGCTCAATAACATTGACATCAGTTACACCTGGGTATAAAAAAGGTTAAAATATTTGTAGGTTAAAATTTAAAAGATTTGGAGAGATTTGACTTTTGGACTCCTTATTTAAAAACCGAATTATAGGAAGTTGTAGTTAAAGAAAAAGCGAAATAATTGATCATTGTTAGGTTTGACGACTTCCTCCTCTGTTTTCCACATGCATGAATTGTGTTCTGAAAGTTGTTTATATAGTTTATCTATAGCTTTGGTGATTATTATTTTGGAAATACATGGAGTATATTTTTTTGTAGCTGCATGCTTTTTTTTTAAGATTTTATTTATTTATTTTTAGAGAGGAGGGAAGGGAGGGAGAAAGGGAGGAAGAGAAACATCAATGTGTGGTTGCCTTTCACGAGGTCCCCACTGGGGGCCTGGCCCGCAACCCAGGCATATGCCCTGACAAGGAATTGAACTGGCGACCCTTTGATTCGCAGCCTGCGCTCAATCCACCGAGCTACGCCAGCCGGGGCTACATGCTTTTTTTTACAATACAAAACCCATGTATCTGTCATAACTTTGAAACTTGTGGTGCTTATAGGCATTGTCCAGTCATATTTGCTGGTCAGTTCTAGTTACTTTTTCATATTTTAAAACAAAACATATTATAAATGAATTGAATGAATTCATTGGAATGAATTCTTCAGGGGATTAAAAAGATGAACTATCTACCATCTCTACTGTTAATGATTTTGCAAAAAACAAAAACAAGAGATATGAGACACACAATGTAGTGTATTAATTTCCTCCAGCTGCTGTAAAAATTGCCACAGACTTAGTGGTTTAAAACAACCCAAGTGTATCGTACAGTTTTGGAGATCAGAAGTCCTGCAGTCAAGGCATCAGCAGGACTGCGTTCTTTCAGGAGACGCCAGGGGATCATCTGTTGCCTTGCCTTCTCCACCTTCTAGAGGCCATCTGCGTTGCTTGGCTTGTGGTTTCTTCCTCAACTCAGATCCAGGGACATAGCAGATCCTCACCTCTCCCTCTGACCCTCTGACCTCTACTTCTATTGTCACATCTTCTCTGATTCAGACTGTCCTGCTTCCCTCTTATAAGGACCCTTGTAAGATTGTGGCCTTCAAAGTCCACAAGGTTAGTCTAGAATGATCTCCTCATCGTAATATCCTTAGTCACATCTGCAAAGTCCCATTTGCCATGTAAGGTGACATTGTCAATTTTCCCAGGATTAGGACAGGGAAACTTTTGCGGGGGGTCATTCTGTGTATCCCAGAATGACACTCGAGTCGCTTTTAGATGGAAGAGTTAGATATGGCTGGAATGCACGCACATTTGGGCACGGCTTGGGAGACAGGAGGAAGGAGTGTGCCAGGAGAAAAGGTGGAAAAAATGTATGGGAGCCACATCACAAAGGACTTTGTATGATGTAACAAGAAATGTGACTATTATCTTGTTGGAAATTAGAAACCACTGAAGAAATTTTAGCAGGTATATATCAGGACTAGCCTGACAAGGTAGATTGGAAAGAACCATGAGACCAGAGGGTGGGAAAAGAGGCCAACAGGTCATTCAGGCAAGGAAGTCATGAATTGAGGCAATGGCATTAGGAACAGAAGGGAAGAGATGGGTTTGATTTCCAGTACAACATGGGAATAATAAAAACTAGTGGCTGATTGTACAGTAGAAAGAGGGACGTAGAAGGTGATTCCAGTGGCCTTTATTACATTTAAAATTCTGTTGATAAGTAATTGCTGATGTGGCATTTATAGTCTATTTTCTTCCTGGACAAATACATGTTTAGGTTTTCAATATAAGGGATCTTCTGTGGTTTGGGTTCAGACTGGCCCATTGTATCTGGCATAAAGGTCGCAGTTTTGGAGCTAAATCCCTCTCTTGTAGTGGCCTTCTCACCCAGAGCATTTTCCTGAAGTCGGTATTTCTTTCTCAGAGGTATTTCAAGGTCTGTCACTTGTGCTTATAATGAAGGCTTCCAGCAATGAGTCTTTCTTTGCCAATTTCAGAGAAATACTTCATACAAACATACCGAGTGGCATTTTAAGAGGCGTCAGGCTTCTTTTGAAATGTAGTATAATGTATGATATACACATATCTATATGCATATACACACATACACCGATGTGCATACATAGAAATATACACACAGTTAACTATTAATTCACAAAAAACACATTTCGAGGACACAGTATTTGTCAGGTGCTGAGGATTCAAAAATGATGAGGATTTGTGATTGCTGCTTTTTTTTAACATCCGTGTTTTATTTACCCAATTAAATGGTATAATATCATTGAGTGTAAAAAATATTTTATACATGTTTATGTGTATGTCTTTTCAAATCACTGGGCTTAAAAGAGGCATTGCATAATTAGTGCTCAATACATATTTGTATTTGATTTCTGGATTTGAGCATGTTGACGAATCTCGTCACAACACTCTCTGTTTTCCAGTGGCAATGTATGTACCTGTCAGACTCTTCTCCTGTATTGGAAGCTCCTTGAGGAATGATCTCTATATAGTTTAACTTCATAATCTTTATAAACCCTCATTCAGGACCTTGCACATAGCACTCTGTGATGAATGCTTACATGAGCAAATGAACGAATTTAATTTGCATGAAATGAATACTTTTATCGGAGTTTACATTTCTCTGGAAAGGGAGAATTACATTTTATCTCGAGCTGTCAGGATGACCTGACCATTCCTGTTTATTGCATATGTTCTCTGCTGGAATTGCAATGGCTCAAACCAGAAGCACTGTTGTAGCTACCCTGGGAAGTGGATCTTGAGGTGGTATTTCTGCTTTTGCTGAAAAGGGCAGTTTTTCCGTTCCTTCGTTGTAATGGGGATTGCACAGATTTTTCCTGCTCCTTATCTTTAGAATTTTTGCCACATGTGTGCATATGTAGGTCATTACATGAAGGAGAACTAGATGCGAGAAAGGAATCCCGCACGGAAGGGTGCCTGCCAGGAGTGGGGCGTGAGCCAAACCAGCTGCTCAGTGCCTCCATGTCTCTCAAGACAGATCACAGCAAACCCTGGGAATACTGGTGAATAGAAGTGTCCTACAACATTGAGGGTGTTTTATTTTAATTCAGAACATGAATTAGTTCAATTTGGCAACTTGCACATTCATTCTGCCACTCTGTAACTGACATGCCGCTCTGCAATGAACAGTGGTGACTTACTGTTTGTTTCAAAGGCATGTTTTTGCTTCTTTGGAAGACTTGCTTGGTTTGTTTTGTTCAATTTTTAATGATACATGATTTTATTTTAAATTTCTTTGGAAACTGCTTTGTATCCTAGGGTTTCCGGCTTTCTTTGAAATGAGAGGGGGTTATTACCTTCTAAGTTTTCAATTAGGAAAACAAAGCAAGTTTGGAAGCTCCATTGGGATCTTGTAAACCCTCTCAAAGCATGTTCTGAATGAGACAATTTTTGTGTAACTAGCACTAATTGTCTGAGATGAGACAATCTACAGAAGCTAATTGGAGAGAGTCTGATTCTACAGCATGCCTGGGGTTGATACAACAATAACTTTACTTCTTTTTGTTTGTTTTGGTTTTGGAGGGTTTTTTTTGTTTTGTTTTGTTTTTTTGTTTTTTGGTCCACCCTTCCTTTCAGTACCTAGTATTTTTAAGGGAAATTTTTTCTCGATTTTAACTTATTCTTCGATGATAAGATTCAGGCTTTGGGTTTACATATATACCCTCTTCAAATTCTGCATATTGTTTCTAAATCCACATCTATTCTTTTTATTTCATATGGCATCAGCAAAGTATTGATGCCCTTGTATCCCTTTGTGCTTTACCCGCATGTGGTACTGGATTCTGTTTGAATTTCATGCGTGTGCACTGAAATACAGCTGGTGAGGACCGAGTCGCATTTATCACATTTTGTTAAGATCACCACCTGAGTGATTACGCTGTTGACGTATTCTGAATTAGACAAGAACATATGCTGACTAAATTGATGCCTCACTTCGAAACTTGCATATAATGAATTTCATTTGTGCAGTTGTTTTAATTTTTGATTATATACTTTGGTTTTAGTTTTATGCTGTTTATGCTTCCTCAATTCTGTTTTTTCATGCCCCAAAAAAGAGGAATTCGTTGAAACTTAGCAGCGTATCATGTAGACTTCATGCCCACCTACCTTGAAGAAGTCAGGTTTCGTATGATTGAGAAAAACTAAACTTCATTTGTATGCCATTCGTTCTCTTACCATCCTAAATTCGATTTATAGTTTATAATGTTTCACTTAGTAGATGGGAAAAATAGAATCATGTGGCCACCTCTGGGATGTGATTGGAAAGTTTTCTTGTGTGGTTCTCCTCTCTGCAAATCTCCTGATGGTGCTGACAACTTCGCAGGAAAACTCTCCATGAGGTAGAAGGCAGGGAGAAGAGCCCCATGAAGGAGGCAGCCGAGAGCACAGGGTAAGGCAAGTTTTGGGGAGAACATGGGAGCATAGAGTCGAGACCCATGTCCTCCAAACTCTCCTTTTCTGTGCCTGGTGCCACATACACAATTTTGTTATAAAATCAAAACAGTTTTCTTCATAGTCGAATGAAGTAGGAATTATGAAGAAGACAGTGGGAAAATGTCAGTGGATAACGTGGCTTAAATCAAACACGTTTCTTTTGTGAAGAAGACTTGAAGTAAATTTCAAGACTAGGAAAAATGACACTACAACCAGATGTTTTGAATTAACAAAAATATCTAGGTGCTGTTTGAGGTTATTTTTAAATAAGAACACTTAAGTTCATGTTGCTATGTGGTTAAGCCATACCATCTGTAAATTATTGTTGAATGACAAATTATTAAAACTTCTATTCAAACTGATGTTTATATTTAATTTAGATGTCATATCTTTGGGAATTGCAAACACAAAGATAAGAAGGGAGCTCGCATTAATACGTTAAGAATTCATTAGAATCTGTTTTGCTGTGTATATGTATTTAAATGCATATTCTACTGTTTTATACAGATAATTTAAATATTATTTATATAGTTTAATATTTATATAATATGATACCTGAATTGGAATGGGTATGAACTAAGCTGTGTGCACTTAATAAGGAAAAGTTAAATATTTTTCTTAAAAACAAATTTGGTATTCATTGGAAACATGTAAATGCAAGGTCTTTTAAATTTGTACCTCACTTTGTAACCAAAAAAAGAGGTTGCATTACCTTTTGCAATTACTGTTTGTAGAAGGAAGAGGACATTTATTTTTCTCCTATTGCAGCTTTTTCTCAGCATTAAGGAATCAATGGGTAGAATGCTTTTAGCAAGTGCTATTTTTGCTCTTGAGTAGCCTTGTAAGTCATTACAGAGGTAATTTTAAAGAAGTGCTTTTTGAAGAAAATATTTTGAAATGCACAAATGAAAAGATTAAAGCTATTTTCTACAGGTTGTGCAAATTCTCCTTTAGAGTTTGCTTTTATAGTGATTGTTCGGGTTGTGTGTTGAACAGAACATGCCAGAGGTTATTAAAATATATGACTTACCGTATTTTGCTGTGTATAGTGCGCACTTCACATTTTGGCCCAGGCTTTCTCAGAAAATAATCTTTCGTTTTATTTTTTTAATTCAATTTTTTCCTTATTTATATTTAGATACTTGTTTACTTGTATTATAAAGGAATTTTAGCATTTATTTTTGAACATATTATGGCACAAGAAATTGGATATAACACATACTGACAAAAGACAAGACCCGATACAAGGTATTTCAGGTACTACCTATGTAAAATGTGCATCCTTATTTTCCCCTAAAAATTTTGGGCAAAAAAAGTGCACATTATACATGGCAAAATATGGTAATACTTTTCTTCAAAATGTAGAAGAACTAGTGGATTTTTTTTCACTTACTATGGAGTCAACATGTAATGCTTTGTGTTGTCTGGTCTGTGCCAGCTCCTGTCATACACACTGCGGACAAATGGTGGGCACTGTGCTCACGGAGAGTACAACCCAGTGGGCCTGGGTGAACAAGATTATTTTGCAGGTCTTCATGTTGTGAATAGAAGAAAACAAGGTAGTGTGATAGTGATCAGCAAAGCTAGCTACTTCAGACGGGGTGGTTGGAAGAAATGTCTTCGGGGAGAGAGCATTTGGGTTGAGACTTGACGACAAATGAGGAGTCCATTATACGAGAATCTTGGAAAAGCTCCTTTCAAGCAGAAGGAATAGCGAATGTCAAAGACATGCAGCAGGAGCAAGCACAACATGTATAAGGAACAGAAAGAAGGTCACGAGGGCTGACAGGTAGGGACTGAGATTTACACAGTGAATCACACAGTGGGGTTGTCAGAGGTTATAGAGCAGTGAGTGAAGGGGTGAAGCGGTAGGGAGTGTCGGAGAATGAACTGTGACCCTGAAGGGCATGATTTGGAAGCTGTGTTTTATCCCAGTGTAATGTGAAACCCCTGGAATCTAGACAATAGAAGAAAGATAAGATCTGATTTACATTTTGTGAAAGATTCATGTGGCTGTGGAGTAAGAAGCAATAAATATCATCCTAGCAAAAGGGGACACTTGCCAGATCTAGGGTGATAAATGGAGGATAGAGGGAGAAAGACTGGTTTCCTTAACAATTTGGAGGTAGAATCAAACAGGACTTGATGGGGCTGGATGTGGAGACGGAGAACTATACAAGGAATGTATCTCATATAAGGAACTTCTACATGTTTGGAGCAACTGGGTTCATGGTGGGGCTGTTTACTGAGATGGGGCCAATTAGGCAAGGGAAAGGTTACATGACTTTTTCCGGGAGTCTGCTGGCGGTCAGTAGACAGTTCAAGGAGTCATTGGCATGTAAATGGTTTTAAAAACCATTTGCCTGGATGAGATCACTCAAGCTGAGTGTAAACAGATATAAAAAATAGAGGTCATAGGATGGGGCCCTGGGATGCGCCAACATTTCAGGAGCTGGCAAAGGGAACAGAGATGCAACAAAAGTGGGATAGGAGAAAAACTGAATGATTTCATGGGAGCCCAGTGTGACTCAAGAAGATGAAATCAAATTGTACTGAATAGAGCTGAGAAATGGAGTAAGGTGAAGATAGAGTAGTGTTCAATGGGTTTGGATATCTTTACAACTATTAGTAATGAAAAGCGATGAATGAATATAAGGGAAAGGTAGAGAATGGCTGCCAGGGTGCCAGGCTCCAAGTCTTACTTGCAGTACTGGTGTTACAATGCAGTGACCTTAAATTCTTTTTTTTTTTTTTTTACTGTATGGGACATGTTTGTAGAGGGTAATATGTGCTACTAGATATCCCAAGGTTAGGATAGGTGAAAAGAAGTGAAGAGAACAGGAAGCATAGAGGTCAGACTACTGTAGGAAAAAAAAAAAAAACCCAGTTAACATCAAATTGATTGAAGTTTATTTCACAAACCCATCTTCCTCAGGTCCACTGTCCAGTTGGATCTATTATGTAATGAAGAGCTGTGTTAATCATTCCTGCCACTTGTATCTGCTGAAATTAGATGTGAAATTTCTGATAGGTATAGATACCCACTTAAAAAAAAAAAACCTTTTCCCGCCATCAGCTGGTCAAATCTCTTAAGTTAGAAATGTTCAGACAATGAAATTAATCACCATCCTTCTTTATAAGTATAGATAATAAGCACAAGTGACAACTTCCTCACTCCCAAATAAACTTGTTTTATTAAGATTTTGAGTTTAAATAATATCCAGTCAAGTGTACCATGCTGACACATTGTGATTTTAAACTATGGTAGAGGTCTAACCTAGTTGAATGATTTCAACTTAAAAAATACGATAACTCTTTCTCCGTTTAATTCAGTACATTTTATGCAAATACATTTTAATCTCAGGATGCATGTAAAATAAGACTAGAATATGATATGTACTATTGAATAATAAAACCTTCAATTTTATAGTGAGACTCATTGAAAAGGTTTGGCCTACTGAAATCAATAATGTATAACTTTGACAAGCTATAAAGCATTACCCTGGCAAGGAAGTACAAAATACGTTGTGATGATGGTCAGAATCCTATGTATTTTGCACAGAAAGTTGCCAGTGTCCTCAAGCTGAGGATTGGTAAAATTGGGGTTTAGATGGCTGTGGAAAGATGCAGGCTGGAAATTACGAGTCCAGGTAGACCTGTGCGGTTGGATAAAGGCAGGGAGACAGAACAGAGAAGCAAAGACATGGCTTGGTTACCCGAGTTGAGGACATGAATGAAAAGTTAGTTGAACTGGATAGAGCGATTAGAGCTGAATAATTTAAGCAGGAGATCAGGAATACAATGATTAGAAATATGTTCAAATCCATATGAAGCAAATAAAATGAATATCAGACATCTCATCGTGAAAACAGGGGCTGAGATACGCAAGCCTTAGATGGCCGCAAGTTGAGCTAGAAGCAGAAACATGCTAAGAATTCTCTGAAGAACACACGGAACAAAGTTACCATTGCAGCCTGGAATGTCAGAGGTCATTTGGGATAACTCTCTCATATGAGGTGAAATAACTTAGTGTGACCCGCTAGGTTAGACCATCAGAGATAGCATGGCTCTCTCTGAACTGTCGAGGAGAATTGTCTGTGGTATAAAGAGAGGTCTCAGCTTTGGGTTAGAGATCAGCCTTTGTGCATTACTCTTTCTGCAGGATGCCAAGCGAAAAAGAAAGCGTTGACTGAGTGGCGTATTTGAATTACATAGATCGGCCACAGGGTAGCTGTTGTATAAAAATTCAGGCACAAAGAAACCACTTGTGTGCCCACCTATTTACGTTTTTTATTAGTTTTGTTCATGCAAAATGAAGCAGCCTATTGTGTACATATCGCTTAGGCCATACCCAACTGAATTTCAGAAATTTGAAAACACATAGTTTAACCTTGTTTTATAATTCAGTTATATTGATTTGCTAAGGCAACATTCTCTGATGAATAGTTTCAAAGTGTTAACCCTCTGGGTTTTGCAAAAGATGTAATTTTGGGCAAGCTTAACTACATGCTTTTGGATTCTTAATCATTTTCTTTTCTTGAATATAAAGGATTTGAAGTACGTCTTGACTATTTTTTGCTTGTTGTAATTAAAATGTCAAATTTCAAGTTGTTAAAATACACATCTCTCTGATACTAATAATTTCTTCTCTTTAAAAAATTACTTACGTTTTGTTTAATTTCATACATATCGAGATTTGCTTAGGAAAATATAGAAATGGCTGCTTTTACAAATTGCCCATAAGCAAATATAGTTAAATATATATTAACCTCCATGTGTATAATAGATACATATTCATAAAATGAAATGGAAAATTAATACAAACATATTTCCTAAGATTAAAAAAAAAACACCTCAGCAGGTTGAAAGAGAGGCTTAAGGGTAATACTATAACATAGAATACCTAACACTGTCATGAAATTCTCTGTTGAATGCCGTATTCTCAGATACAATTACCCTAGTCACAGCACCAACTGGCAACCGTTCCCCTAGCATGTGTCGCATAAGCTAGTTTTATTGTCTTTACGTCACCCATGGCCCTCTAGAAGCATTGGAAACTCCTTTAGTTGTTTGATATTCAAGTGTCCTCATTAGATGTAGTGTTTTCTTTTCTTATTCACTCCTGTACCCCCAAAACCTAGAACAATTTCTGACATATGAGATATGTTTGATAAATATAAAAAAAAATCATGATAACACTTTCCTTTTTTTTGTTTTTAGTTTTTTAAATTTTAATTGTTATTCAAGTACAGTTTTCTGTCTTTTACTCCCATCCCAGTCCACCCCCCCAGTGCTCCCCCCCTCCCTCCCCTTTCCCCCCCCCTTAGTTTTTTTCCACGTGTCCTTTATACTTGTTCCTATTGATAACACTTTCCTTAACTGTAATTTTCAGTTAACACATCCAAGTCTTGGAGACTTGACTTGGGGTGGTGAACACACAACACAGTATACAGATGATGTGTTATAGAACTGTGCACCTAAACCTGCATAATTTGGTTAGCCAGTGTCACCCTGACCATTTCAATTGAAAAAAAAAATGCATGGCTTTGCACACACTTAGCTGCATCCTAGCTAAGTCACTCTGCGTGAATGAATCTGCCCTTGGAAAAAATACCTTTGAGCAAAAATATCTTTCAGTTTTATTGTGTGGAATCCTATACATTCTTGCATAGTGTTTAGCATGTAGTAAGGCTCCTTTGGTGTATGCATAGCAAGTGTGTACTATGGGTGGTATATCATATATGCACATTGACTTTGACCTTACAAACCACAAAGCCTGTCTACAACAATTGCTGTCCTCTGGAGAGTAACGATCGGGTCTTTCTCTAAGAAGTCTGCTTGCAGTGGCAGTTTCAGAATTTCTGTCTAGGAGGAGCTAAGAGAAGATAGTTTTTCTTACTGGAAGAAGATGGGGATGAGAACATCTCTCAGAGCTTAATTGCAGAGCAAACAGTGTTTTCCTAAAAGTCTATGTGTATTTGAAGATTATTTGGGGGGACTGTTATTGTTCTCACTTTGTGAGGCCTCTGTTGTCTCTCTCCCCTCTCCCTATTAAATGGAACTGAAACGCTGGGAAAAAGTAGTCCATTTCAGTCGATTTTAGGTCTTTTCTAATACATGCATTGAGTGCTTGCTATTTAATTCCCTGCTAAGCACTTGTTTTCAGTGCATCGCACACATTTTGATAAGTTGTATTTTCATTGAAATTTAGTTCAAAGTAATTTACAAGTTTTGTTGAGATTTCTCTGATCAGGGTTTCTAAGCGTGCTATTTAATTTCAAAATATTTGGGGGACGTTCCACCCGTCTTTCTGTTGTTGAGTTCTAGCTGAATTTTATTATGGTCTGAGGTAATACATTCAATGATTTCTATTCTTTAAATTCCTTAAGGCGTGTTTTATTACCCAGAATGTGGTCTGTCTTGGTGAATGTAAGCTTGAAACAAATGTGAATTCTACTGTTGTTGGATGGAGTATTCTCTAATGTTAATGAGACCAAAGTGATTGATAGAGTGATTCAGGTCATATATACCCTTGCTGGTTTTCTGCTGCACTGATCTATTAACTACCAACAGAGGGTGTTGAAGTGCCCAAATATAATAGTTTCGTTTATTTTTCCTTTCCATTCCATCAGTTTCTCATTCATGCTTTTTGCTCTGTTGTTAGGTGAAGATATATTTCGGATTGTAACATCTTCTTGAGAAATCAACCCCTTTAAGTAACGCACCTCTTCATTACTGATAATTCTCTACATTTAAAAGTCTACATTATCTGAAATCAATACTTTAAAAACTTTAAATATATTAAAAATCTACCTTTCTTTTCAAGTGGTGGGCAGCACAGTAGTTTCGGATCTTGCCTTGCCGCTCCCAGTGTGGCATCTTTCTTATGAATAAGCTGGGGCCGGAGTGATCAGGACACCTTATTCTTGATCTGCTGCACTTCTGTCCAATGAGGGGAGGAGGGGTAAGCGGGAGAAAGGATTATCCTGACCTCTCAGTTGTACTAACAAACAACTTAGACACTTTATTTTGGAATTAAAAGGAATGAGGAATGTTGTAGGCCTCCCCACTCCCAGAGAGCTATGGTAATCTTTGATCGGGAGCTGAGGAGGGAGGGAGCACAGTCTTCTTGGGCACACCTTCTGCGGGTTAGCAGCTCTCTAGCTGGGTTGAAGGGGGAAGTGGCAGCAGAGGTGGGGGGAGCAGGTCATGGTTCAAATGCCACTGACTCTTGCTGTTCTTACAGAGTTTCTGTATATTTTTGTGAATAAATATTTCTTCAGTTGCTGTATTCCTTTAGGACAATTTCCAGATACTTTAATTTTTTTTAATGTGTTCATCTGTTTTGCTTGCTTCATGAAGGAATGGTCCACAGAGTTCTTCATACTGTCATCCTGGAAGTAGTCTCTCTCTCTCTCTCTCTCTCTGTCTCTGGTTAGTGTGGTTTACAGGCATACTTCATTTTTATTGCACTTTGCTTTATTATGCCTCACAGAGGTTGAGCGTTGTTTTTTTTTAAACGAATTGAAGGCCAAGCATTCCACTGGCAAAGAAAATACAGCTTGCTTTATTGCTGTGGTTCGAACTCACAGTATCTCTGAAGTATGCCTGTATCTTTCCTCATGTCTGTCCTAACCTATGTGAGTCTTCATGCATAAGTCGGGTTGTTTGTAGACCACATATTTTTGTGTCTTAATGTTTTTCAAAGCACTTTAACAAAATCTATTTTTCATTGGTATATTTAGACTATTTACATTTAATGTGATTATTGAAATAGTAGGATTAATATTTTACGTATTTGTAACTGTTTCCTATTTATTGATTTGTTCTTTGTTTCTTTTCATTTCTCCACTGTCTTCCCTCTGTGGTTTTCATAGGGCATTTATACGATCTATTTTATCTCCTCTTAGCATATCAATTATACTTCTTTAAAAAAAATTTAGTTGTTTCCCTAGTGTTTGAAATATATATTTTAATGTATCCCAAGTCTGCCACCAAATAATACTGTACTTCATGTGTAGTGCTGGTACTTTATAACAGAGTACTTCCAATTCTTGCCTTCTATCCCTTGTCAATTTGATGTCATTCACTGTAATTATCCTTATGTTATAATAATAATTCAATACCTTATTATTATTAATTTAAATGGCTAAGTTTAGATCAAATAACAATAACAATAATGTTTTATTTTTACCTTCATTCATTCCTCTTCTGATATGCTTCCTTTCTTCATGGAGAGGCAAGTTTTCGACGTACATCATTTTACTTCCTGAAAAACTTATTTTTTTTTAAATTGGGAAAGTCTGCTGCAATGAAATTCCTCAGGTTTTGTTTGTCAGAGAAAGTCATTATTTTGCATTCAAAATGGAGGTTTAATGTCACTGGATAGTGAATTCTAGCTTGGTGATTCTTTTCCTTTCACACCTTTAAATATTTCACTCCACTCTCTTCTCGTCTGCATGGTTTCTGATGATATCACCACTATAATTTTTGTTCTTGGCCATGGTATCTTTCAAGATTTTCTCTTTGTCTTTGTATTTCTGCAGTTTAATTATGATATACCTAGGTGTAGCTTTTTTGATATTGGTGTTCACTGCACTTCCTGGGCCTATGATTTCATGTCCGTTATTAATTATGGATAATTCTTGACCTTTATTACCTCAAATGTTTATTCAGCTCTATCATCTCTTCCTTTTCCTGCCGGCAGTTCAATTACGTGATCCCCATATTGAAATTGTCCTTTGCTTCCTGGATTTTCTGTTCTTTTGTTTCATATTTTTTTCCCTTTGAATTTTAGTTTAGGAAGTTTCTATTGATGTATCTTTAGGTTTAGTTCTTCTTTCCTTAGCTTCATCAAGCTTACTGATGAGCTTGTTAAAGGCAATTTTAATTTCTGTTAACAGTGTTTTAGATTTCTAGTACTTCCATTTGATGATTTCTTAGAGTTTACCACTCAGTATTTACATTACCCATATGCTCTTGATAAGCACTTTTTTCTTTAGAGACCTTAATGTATTACCCCTACTTATTTTAAATCTCCAGTCTGATCATTTCGGCATCTGTGTCATTTCTGAGTACTGTTCTGATTGCTTCATTGTCTCTTTCTATTGCGGTTTTTTTCTTGCCTTTTGGCAGGCCTTGTAAATTCTTGGTGGAAACTACACACGTTGTATCAGGTATTTGGAACTGAGGTAAGTAGGCTCTGTAGTATGAGTATTTATGCTAATCTGGGCTGTGATTGGTGTGTGTGCATGTGTGTATAATATTAGTTGTAGCTAGAGGTGTCAAAGGCTCCAAGTTACTCCAGTGTCCTTGTCTTGTTACCTCTATCGCCTTTAGTTGTCCCTAAAGACCCCTCTTCATAGAAAGCCTGTGTCTTGCAACCATTTCAGATGTAATCTACTGTTACTGTACTAAACCCTTGTGGTGTGGAAGTGTGGTATGGGGAAAGGAGAGCGTGCTCTAATCTTATGATTAAATCTCATTCTTTTTAAATTTTCAATTACAGTTGCTATTCAGTATTATCTTAGTTTCTGATGTACACCCTGGGGGTCAGACATTTATATAACTTACAAACTGATCCTTTCAATAAGTCTAATACTAATCTAGCACCATACGTCATTATCACAATATGAATTGTGTTCCCTATGCTGTACTTTACCTTTCCGTGACTGTGTTGTAACTGCCAATTTGTATTCCTGAATCGCTTCACCTTTTTCACCCAGTCCCCATCCCCCTCCCATCTGGCAACTCTCAGTTGGAAATTAGGGCAATAACTAGATTTTCAAACATGTCATCTCTTTGAGTTCTAGTTTTGGACTCCGGGAGTTCATTTCCCACAAAGTCTTTCTGAAGCCAAGAATTGACAGCCGGCTTTAGTTTCCTCTCCTTGGGCCCCATCTTTTGCTGTGCAATCCTTTCGTGCTGGCAATGGTGTTCTCAAGCACCTTGTCAAAGAAATAGTACTGTGACAAATAAATTAAATTTGTCTTGTGTTCAGGTTGTGGCCTACTTGATATCATTTAATGCACTTCAAGACTGTCTTCCTCACTTTCGATTATAGCAGGCTATACAAGCTTAACAATGACTGGAGTTCTAAAATTACACCTTTATTCTTTGAGACAAATGGATACTCCCTCGATAACTTGCAGTTGCTTCTTGGAAGATTGATGCTGTATGTCTAGGGTGGTTTTGATCAGAAGGGAAGGAGAGAGAATATGGGTGTTGAATGGAGAAAAAGTATTATAGGAATGGGGGGGGGCAGTAGTTGACCTAAAGAATGATGAGAAACAGAGAAAACCACCTAGCAAGGACAACTCAAGGACAACCATTACTTTTTGAAAAAAGAGCCTAGAACCTTTAAATAAAAACAAACAAACAAAAAAAAGCCATGTAATTTGAAACTCCACCAGTCATTGTGAGACTTTGGAAAAGTTACTGAGGTGCCGTAGTTCACAGTTCTCTTATATATGAGGTGAGAACAATCATGGCACATGTCTCATAGAATGTTGATAATGCAAGGAAAGCATTTAGCACAGTACGTGATGCATATTCAGAGCCCAGTAAGTCTCAATCATTATATTATTAACAGCAACAATGATTTATTTATCAAGCCCCATATAAAATATTTGATCTTTAAACTGAAGATAATGTACAGGCATTATTTAATTATGCATCATATGGAATTTGATTGGATAGCTCTTCCTGAAACTTAAAACCTCTTATCTGAAATCATGATGGCGATAAAGAGATCAGCATTCTTTCTTCATGCCTATGCTCAGTGATATTTCACATATTTCTGGAAGTATATTATAAACAACAACTGTGTAAGGAAGGCACAGATGAAATCAAGTTTCCTTTATGACCTTATATCCTCTCACTCTATCACTTCTAAGACCTTAGATCCTGGATTTCATATGCTGCGACCTATGAGTCAGTAACCATGAACTCCCAATATCAGTTTATTTGTAGCGGGTCACCCATACATCAGGCAGATCTTTCAAAATGATGGATAGGAGG
The DNA here is from genome assembly GCA_004027735.1 of Carollia perspicillata. NCBI lineage: Eukaryota > Metazoa > Chordata > Mammalia > Chiroptera > Phyllostomidae > Carollia > Carollia perspicillata. The sequence continues at coordinate 45,838 of PVKM010004355.1, forward strand.
AGCGTGTTAAGAAGCCAATGGGAGAACAATAGGTTGCCATAATCTCCTGGAACAACACTAACAGGAGACTATTAGCAAAATCAACATAATGTATAATGTGATTGGAGACTTCTCTAAACCAATTTTATCAGTCACACGCCAAGCAAAATCTACATAAAGAAATATGCCATTTACCAGGAAGCAGGAGAGATGCTATCTTACAGAAGAACACACAAACTAGGAAAGCTTTGGGGTCTGTTTTGGTACTATGTTGAATATCCTTGACTGAGTGTTGTGACTTTTCCCCCCAGCGCGCATCCCTAGTCACTTTATCTTAGGATTTAGGCAGCCAGCTAAATAATTTTGGCCCACGAGTTTCTGCTAAGCCTCCTCTAGAAGATGACCTTTTGTGATGTTGAAGTGACATGTAAGTGAAGGATGGGCATGTCATTTACTGGCAGGTGATTTTCTCTTTCGGTGGGAGAGTTTGAAGACCACTGGACTTGTGAATGGCAATGGGATTGTTGGCCCAGATGTGATTGAGCAGTTTGGTGATGCACATAATTTTGGTGACTGCCTGGAAGCTCCAGGCACCTTTTCACTTTTGATCCTGATTTCAACTGCTGACACCTAAATTACAAATCAAATGGTAGGAAGATGAGTCACGACGCTGGGGACATCGCTGCATCACGCCAGCCAGCCGCGAATTGTTTTTTGTTTTTTTTTTTGAGGGGGAGTTGAATGAACAAAATGGGAAAGGTTTGCGGAAAAAAGTTCTTACCTGTTTAGAACTCACTGGAAGGCATAAGTTTGGATTTATACACGATTAAGGACAAGAGGGATTGCTATTTTGAGAAGGCTTGTTTTTGAACATGGAACCTTCCAGTCTCTGTTTTAAAGCAGCATGATTAATATTTTAGGGGCAAACAAAAATCTCAGATCTTAAAGGGGCCTGTGATCTTAAGTTTGTAATTTGTAGCACAACCAAATTGAGGGCATGGAGAGGCACTGGTTGATAACAAATAGGAATTCTGTGATGTAAAACTGTTGGAAGCAAGGGCGTATTTCTACTAAAATTCCACAAAATGACTGGCTAAATCCAAAATTTTGTTTCATTTAATACAGTAGTTGTATTTTGTGTGGGAAATTGTGGTCACAGATATGTCATGGGTACTTTCACTGTGGCCTCTGCAAGTCAGTTAAGGCCTGACAGTTTCTGAGTCCTGGTTGAGGTTTATTGTTTCGCCAGTGATTTAGAGCTAATGATTAATATCTTGGTTCTAATAAATTTTCTGTATAAAATAGGCTAATGTTTAAGTGTTTCATGAGATTTACAGTCATTATAAGATTTACATATTGGTTTCTGAGCTAAATAAGATTAAGTTGCTTGTGACTGATAGTCTGACTGATGATGTGTTGAGTATGACCTATAGCTTCTGATTTTCAATGTTCCCACACAACTCTCTACTACTCTCTGAGATTATAGACCAATTATGTTTGATTTTTCTAAAAATTAAATTGACTGGGTGACATTGGTTAATAAAATTATATAGGTTTCAGGTGTATAATTCTACAGTGCATTATCTGTGCACTGCATTGCATGTTTAGCACCCGAAGTCAAATCTCCTTCCTTCACCATATATTTGACCCCCTATCCTCTGGTAACAGCCATACTCTTGTCTGTATCTATGAGTTGATGTTTCTCTTGTCTGTTCATTTGCTACTTTCAGTTTACATCCCATATATGACTGAAATCATATGGGTTTTGACTTTTTCCATTGAAGACAAGAGTGAGTATGTCCAAAGTTCTCTTTGAGTTTATATTGAGGGATCAATGCAAGTATTTTAAAATGAAGGGCTGTAGCTGTCCTCACTGTCTCCTCACTGTTTACCCCAAAGCTCCAGGAACTCTGCAGAAGCCACGGGAACATGCTGCCATATCTGGGCCTTTCCTTAAATTGTGGTGCCCAAAGGAAATGAATGTGGACGTGCTCATCATCTTACAGCTGCTGTAATATTTTACTATAAAAATAATCAATTCTTCCCTTAAAGAAATACAAGGCACAACAAGAACATGGTGAGGTAGGTGTCATATGGCCCCCTCAGAGGCATCCTGGACTACACTGAGGACCAGGTCGTCTCCTGAGACTTTAACAGTGACACCCATTCCTCCACCTTCAATGCTGGGGCTGGCATTGTCCTCAATGACCACTTTGTCAAGCTATTTTCTAGTACAGTGATAAATTTGGCCACAGCAACAGGGTAGTGGACCTTATGGTCCACATGGCCTCCAAGGAGTAGATGCCCTGGGCCACCAGCCCCAGTAAGAGGCCTTCAGGTGCTGGGGAGTCCTTGCCTTAACTTGATCACCAATACACTCAGAGCCACCCTGAGTGGACAGTTTCCATTCTGGACCTACTGAACCAAGGGGGAGGGGCTTAGGGAGCCCTACCTCATCACGCACCACCAATGAAGTACACTGTACCCAGCACTATCACCCCACCCCCCATTGTTTCTAAGAGAATACAAGCACCTACACCTTAGGATACTTTAATCCAAACATTGTTTTTCTTTAGAATCGTGATACATCAAGATTCTATAGAATGTTTCTTGTGTATATATATATGTTCCAAAGAGCATATGATTTGGAGCAAATGGCTTTATTTCTTCTTGCTGATTACCATTTTTTTCTTTTACGAAGGAATTTTTATTAAATATTTATATTGCAACTAAAAAGATCCTATAGAATATGTCGTACAATTATTGAGATTTCCCTGAGCCTGTGTCAGCCAACTGGCTAAGGCAAACACAACAATCTTAGGGAAAACTAAAGTGCAGTTTAAGCCCAACACATATTGTTATGTGGTCCAAATATTTGTCATACAAAATAGGAATGCATTGCTGATGGGATGTTCTTAGTTGTAAATGTTTATAAAGCTTTTAGGTGCATTAAAAATCCCACGTGATTACACAAAAAGTAAATCATCTTTGTAGAAAATTAAAAAGAATTGTATGAGATCAGAATTGACCCCAGAATCCTAGGTTGCAAGATTCCTTGTTAATGATAACTAAGGGCCAAAATGAACAAAACCTATTATTAGGTTTTATATGCTCATTTATATGTGCATATGTTACAATGAGAACTGCATGCATTCTTTTTTGTTTTGGCACCTTAATAATTGTTGTGCATTATCATTCAGTAATCATTTACTAAATTTGATTAATATGAAGGGAAAGGATTAAACTGTCTTTAAATTTTATTTCTTGATTTTCTTCCTGTGATTGAAGTACTTTAGCTCAATTTTTACCATTGGACTTAACATATAAATAGTAGTGCATGTTGTATATTCAGAAATGAAAATATATGTAATGAAACTAAGGTACTTTATCAATGAATAGCTTATACTTGATGAACAACTACGTATTCAAATTCTATTCATGTGTAATCTCAGTTTAAACATAGTAATTTAAAATCTATAAAACGTATGAAAATTTTAAAGAAGTTTGGGATTCCATTTTTATTTTGCCCCAATGGATGGATACTTTATTTCCCCATGGAATGAATCCGAGGATTTTGTCACTGACATATTATTGATACATACAAAATTTATTGATGTTGGGAATGTTCCTTGAGATAATTTATGCCCTTTTCTTACAATTGAGGAAACTGATACATGTGGCGATGAAGTGACTTAATGGTATACAGCTAATTGGTAGCAGAGCCTGGATGAGAATCGACTACTACTGTCTAAGCATTATTGATATACTGTATCATATAGTGCCATGCTGAGTTACACCGCTCACTGCTTGATCCAGCTGCTTTGTTATGTAAATAGCAAGAAAACATGATCTCAAAAGGCTAATTAAAAATAGTAAATGTGTGTATTAGTAAGGGTTTCATCAGGAAAGCCGAAGCCACCCTAGGTTTTTGCAAGTTGGAAGAGTTTCAACTCGGGGAATGAAAGGACTGTGCAGCCATCGGAAGACTGAGACAGAGAGAGCAGGGAAGCTGCTGTTTGAGCTCACGGAATCAGAACATTGGATGGGCAGGAATCCATGGCTGGTTATCTGTGCACCTCAGTGGGTGATTCACAGGAGGGACCACTCAGCAGCCTCCTCAGACTCCATGCCTGCCATCGGATTTTGCTGCAACTGATCCTTCTCTTCAACCTCCAAAGAAAGCACAAGGGCCTCTGACGGGCTGAAACAACTCTGGAACATAGAGGGAAAGGGATTCTAGAAAATGTAGTTACAGATTTCCCCTCGTGAGTCAGTGAAGAGTGCAAAGGCACCATGATAATGCTGGGTTGACAATAGGCAGCCCATAATCCAGCACAGAATGATGGCACTTAAAGCCATCAAACACAGAGCAGTGTTCAGTAAAGGACTAAAAAAGCCATGTGGCTAAATCCCATGTCCTGTCTTATTTCAAAATTTCAAAAAAAAAAAAAACACAACAGAATTTTAGATTAATTGAGACATTTAACCTGATTAAAAACTGTGCAAACGGGAAAGGCTTGGTATTCAGTGTAACAGATAAAATTAACACATATGCATGGATACATGTAAAAGCAGGCAGAGTTCCATTCTGTTTCTTATTGTTTGTGTTCTTAACATTTTGGAATTTTTTAATGAGAAATAGCTATTAAGGAACATTCACAGGTTCTGGGGATAAAGATGTAGCCACCTTTGAAGGGCTCTTTTTCAGCCTATTACAGGACCCGGAGTTCCAATACTATCCTCTAAAATTGCAAAGTCCTTTATGTTTGTCAAAGATAGAAGTTTCTCAGAGGACTAATACCTTCTAAACAGTATTGTGAACATATACACAAGGCTAGATCTGTATGATAAAGCAATATATTATAACATTAGTTATTTTGACTTGAGGCATTTTACCTAGGCAAAAATAAACATTTTGTCCTTTGCAAGCAATACTACCAAGACATTTCTCAGTCTTGCTTTATCTCTAAGCTTCACCATCCCCTGGCTGTCTTAGGCCCAAGGGAAGCTGAAGATAGCATGTTCCACGGGGTTGGGGCCAGAAATTGGGCGAGGTTCAGTGATGGAAGGAGGCATCTTTGACATTATATCGGTCTGCATGCTTTTGATCAAAAGAAACAGGAAATCCAAATCAAAATGGTTTAAATAGAACAGAAATGAAAAGATTTATTATTTAACCAGTATTCACAAATGTAGGGTAGGCTTTGAGCATGGTTCATATTTGGAGCCAGAAGTTTTGGTTGCATTAGGTCTCCAGCTTTATTCTCTGTGATTGTGTTGGCTCCATTTCCCACTACTCCCCTCTCACCGCTCATTTGGTTTATTTTGAGATGATACGGATTCACCTGGAAGACACCAAATTGTGCACAGGCAAAGTTCCGTCCAACAGCTCTTCGTCAAGAACACCAAAACACTGCTGTAAAGAAGATTCACTTGCAGTCTCCATTTCCCTAACCACCTTTGTATTAAATCTTATGTTGTTCTCCGTGTATACATTGATAATGGCCTGTTAACCAGAGGTTAGTAAACTGTAGCCTGTGGGCCACATGTGGCCCACACTCTGTTTTGGTGCAGCCTATGAGCTAACAATGTTTTTTACATGGTTTTAAAAAGATCTTATTCATTTATTTTTTTAAATAGAGAGGAAGGGAGGGAGAAAGAGAGGGAGAGAAACATCAATGTGTGGTTGCCTCTCATGCCCCGCCCCCCACTGGGGACCTGGCCCGCAACCAAGGCATGTGCCCTGACTGGGAATTGAACTGGCGACCATTTGGTTCACAGGCTGGCACTCAATCCACTGAGCCATATGGTTTTTACATTTTTTAAAGGATTATAGAGACAAAGAATATACTTCCCAGACCTTATGTGGCCCACAAATCCTAAAATATTTACCATCAGGCCCTTTATAGCAAAAAGTTGCCAACCACTGTGTAAGATTCCATTCAGATACAAAAATCCCCGCATTTCGAACCCATTCCTGTTGTACCTACTCCAATTCTTTCTGCACAACACTCCCATCTTTAAACAGTTCTTTCCATCTACTCCCATAGGTCAAGTTTTCCTCTTTTTTGTTATTTTTATTTTTTGAGGAGGAGGAAATGTTGCCAGGAGAGATTTTATTAATACAGCAGAAGGAGGACTTTCAGGAGAAGGTTGGTGCAGAGACAACAGATGAAAATTTGCATTAATTTTAGAGGACCTGAGCACCAAAAGGACTTCAGAGAGCACCTTGTTTGGTTGCATCTTCTTGCAGCAGTGGGAGTAGTTGTGGCTGTGTACCACTCCCGCCAGCTTCCGTTGCTTTTCTGATGCTGCATCTTTGACTTCCAGCCAACTCAGCCATATATTCAGCGCTATGTGCATGCCAGGACTTCCCCAGGCTGCCTTTTTAACCCAGGAGTTTTCTCCATAGTTACTGCTGGAAAGAGTGACCAAGAACTTCCTTAAAGGGATCTCCTCTTTCATTATGCTGTATTTTCTTCCTGGTCTTCTAAATACTATGCCCACGTTCTTCCTCACTGGTTGTATTTCTGGAGCCCTAGCTCCATTGAGACGTCACTGGCTGCTTTCTAGGATGGCTTGGGGGTGATAAAAAATGTACCAGAAGAGGAATGTAACTTCTTTGACTGTTAACCCAAAGTTTTCCAGTGGCCTGTTGAAGTCCTTAGATTGATTAATTTTCTCAGATCTCATTCTCTATGATCTTTCATTCCGACTGTTAACCAGCTCCACAGTTGTGATACTTGCTATGACACCTCTGCCTCCAGCTTGCCTTCTGACTCTTCTGGTAGTTTCTTTTTAAATTTTCATTGGCTCCAATTCCT
>PVKM010004356.1:0-52537 GCA_004027735.1 Carollia perspicillata
ATCTGGAAACCATTCTCCATATCCATAATTCTGTCTCTGTTCTTCCTGTTAGCTTAGTTTGTTTTTTAGATCAATTGTTGATAGATTTGTGGGTTTTTTTCCCAATATATTGTTCCTAGTTTTGATCTTCTTTTTCTTAAATAAGTCCCTTTACCATTTCATATAATAATGGCTTGGTGATGATGAACTCCTTTAGTTTTTTTCTTGTCTGGGAACCTCTTTATGGGCCTTTTGATTCTAACTGATAGCTTTGCTGAGTAGAACAATCTTGGCTGTAGGTCCCTGCTTTTCATGACTTTGAATATTTCCTGCAAATCCCTTCTAGCCTACAAAGTTTCTTTTGAGAAATCAGCTGACAGTCTTATGGGAACTCCCCTGCAGGTAACTAACTTCTTTTCTTTTTTAAAGATTTTATTTATTTCTAGAGAGAGGGGAAGGGAGGGAGGAAGAGAGGGAGAGAAACATCAATGTGTGGTTGCCTCTCATGTGGCGCCCACTGGGCACCTGGCCCACAACCCAGGCATGTGCCCTGACTGGGAATTGAACCAGCGACCCTCTGGATTGCAGCCTGCGTTCAGTCCATTGAGTCAAACTAGCCAGGGCTAACATCTTTTCTCTTGCTGCTTTTAAATTAGATTTTTCTTTATCTTTAACCTTTGGCATTTTACTTATGATATCTCCTGGAGTGGGCCTCTTTGCATACATCTTGTTTGGGATTCTGTGCTTGGAAATAGGCTTGCATGTCTATTTCATTCACCAAAATAGGGAAGTTTTCTTTCATTACTTTTTCAAATAGATTTCCACTTTCTTGCTTTTTCTCTTCTCTGTCACCCCTATGATGTGAATGTTGGACGTCTTGAAGTTGTTCCAGAGGCTGCGTATACTATCTTCATTTTTTTTGCAATTTTTCTTCTTCTTCTGATTGCTTGTTTTATGGTTCCTTATGTTCCAAATCATTGATCTGATTCTCAGCTTCATTCACTCTACTGTTGTTTCCCTGTAAATTGTTCTTCATTAGTGTATCTTTTGTTTCTGGCTGGATCTTTTTTATGCTGTTGAGCTCCTTACTAAGTTTCTTGAGCATCCTTATACCAGCGATTTGAACTCTGCAAACTAATAGCTTATCTCCATTTTGTTTAGTTCTTTTTCTGGAGTTTTGATCTGTCCTTTAATTTGGGCCATGTTTCTTTGTCTCTTCATTTTAGCCGCCTCCCTGTGTTTGTTTCTATGTATGAGGTAGAGCTGCTTTGACTCCATGTCTTTTTCTTTTTTAAAAAGTGTATTTTATTATGTTATTACAGTTGTACCATTTCCCTCCGTTTATTCCCCTCTGCTCTGTACCCCCCTCCCACCCGCATTCCCCTCCCCATCTTAGTTCATGTGCATGGGTTGTACATATAAGTTCTTTGGCTTCAACATTTCCTGTACTATTCTTAACCTCCCTCTATTTTGTACCTACCACTTATGCTACTTATTCCCTGTACCTTTTCCCCCAGTTTCCCCTCTCCCCCTCCCTGCTGATAACCCTCCATGTGCTCTCCATTTCTGTGATTCTGTTCCTGTTCTAGCTGTTTGCTTAGTGTGTTTTTGTTTTTTAGGTTCAATTGTTGATAGTTGTGAGTTTGTTGTCATTTTACTATTCATAGTTTTAATCTTCTTTTTCTTGCGTAAGTGTCTTTAACATTTCATATAATAAGGGCTTGGTGATGATAAGCTCCTTTAATTTGACTTTATCTGAGAAGCACTTTTTCTGCCTTTCCATTCTAAATGAAAGCTTTGCTGGATAGAATAATCTCAGATGTAGGTCCTTGACTTTCATGACTTTGAATACTTCTTTCCAGCCCCTTCTTGCCTGTAAGGTTTCTTTTGAGAAATCAGCTGATGGTCTAATGGGCACTCCTTTGTAGGTAACTGTCTCCTTTTCTCTTGCTGCTTTTAAGATTCTCTCCTTATTTTTAGTATCGGGTAATGGAATTATGATGTGCCTTGGTGTGTGCTTCCTTGGGTCCAACTTCATTGGGACTCTGAGCTTTTTGGACTTCCTATAAGTCTATTTCCTTTGCCAGATTGGGAAAGTTCTCCTTCCTTATATTTTCAAATAAGTCTTCAATTTCTTGGTCTTCCTCTTGTCCTTCTGGCACCCCTATGATTTGGATGTTGGAATGTTTAAAGTCCCAGAGGTTCCTGAGCCTCCCCTAATTTTTTGAATTCTTGTTTCTTCATTCTGTTATGGTCGAATGTTATTTCTTCCTTCTGGTCCAAACCGTTGATTTGAGTCCCAGTTTCCCTCCTGTCACTGTTGGTTCCTTGTACATTTTTCTTTATTTCACTTTGCATAGCCTTCACTTTTTCCTCTATTTTGAAACCACATTCAACCAATTCTGTGAGCATCCTGATTACCAGTGTTTTGAACTGTGCATCTGATAGGTTGGCTTTCTCTTTGTTGCTTAGTTGTATTTTTTCTGGAGCTTTAATATGTTCTTTCATTTGGGCCTTTTTTTTTTGTCTCGGGTTGCCTGTTACATAGTAAGGGGCGGAGCCTTAGGTGTTCACCAGGGTGGGGCAACCCACATGGCTGCGTTGTGATGGTATATGTCGGGGAGTGGTTAGAGAGGGGACAATGCCGCTTGTTGAGCTTTCTGGTAGGTTGGCACTTCCCCCTGCTACCCACAAGCAAATTGGGCCCTTCTGGTGCTGATTGCTGGGTGAGTGGGTTTGTGTTCATTCTAGGACCCTGTGGGTCTCGCCAATGAACCCTCCTGTGAGGCTGGGAGTTTCTCCCACTGCCGCCTCACCCCCCACAGGTGTTTTCAATCAGTGGCTTTGAGGCTTTATTTCCCCATGTCGGAAACTTGGGTTGCTAGATCTATCACACTCCTTAGTTGTTCCTCTGGGTTTATCTGCACATTAATGTGGGATCACCTGACCCGGTCCTCCAGCTGCCACAGCCGCCTTGCTGCAAGTGCTCTCCACCCTGGCTGCCTGTCTCCTCCCCTCCTACCAGTCTGGATGAATGTTCCTTTAACTCCTTGGTTGTCAGGCTTCCATACAGTTTGATTTTCTGTCGGTTCTGGGTTTGTTTGTTTTTTAACTTGTCCTTCTTTTGGTTATGTGAGGAGGCACATTGTGTCTACCTATGCTTCCATCTTGGCCAGAAGTCTGACCCCATGTCTTGATAGCATAGCCTAATGTAGTAGATATTCTGTAGGGTCCAGTGGCATAGTCTCCTCTATCACCCAAATTTGGTATTTGAGTTGTGCCCTTTGTGTGCACTGAGTACACCCTCCTCTTGTAGTTGAGCCTCGGCTGCTGTTGGCAGATGAATGCGGGGGTGGATTTACCCAGGCCAGTCAACTGCAAGGAGTGGCTGTGACCACTGACCACCAACCTCTGTTCTCTGTGAAGATCAGCTGTGCGGGGATAGGGTGGTGGTGTTCCAACATGGTCTATAGCTGTCCACTGGGTGCACAGCCTCTCAGGTTTCCTGGGTGGTGCTGGCCAAGGTCAGCCCCCACCTGCTTTTCCTGGGGCCACCCTGCCTAAGGTGTAAAGCAATCTGAGATGGCTGCTACTTGTGCTGGGCTTGGAGATTCTCAGGTGAAACCAAGCTCTGAGCCTAAGCTGGCTGCTGCTAGTGACCTGGGGCTCACTGAGGCCAGCTGTTGCATTTGATAGGATTTAGCAAGTTGTGAAACATGAGCCAACAACAGTCATTCATATGGAAAAGCAATTTGGGTGGAGCCATAAATTGGGTGAGGTGGTCTCTGGGGATCTCCAAGATGGATCAAACAGTGTTAGTCAGGTTGATGGAGTCCAGGTATGGCTCCAGTTTGCTGGCTCTGTTGGAGGAGGGCTTAGAAAAGGGATAATGGTCTCTGCTCATCTTGATGCCAGACACTTCAGTTCCTCCCTGATACCACTAGTGCCTCTCAAGCTGCTACCTGGTGCTGGAGCTCAGGGTAGTATTATGAGTAGGTGAGTCTGTGTGTGAGTTCTTTAAGAGGAACTGCTTGGGGTCCAGAAGTTTCTTCCACCAGCTCAATCCCCACAGTTTTTGCAGCCATTAGTTTTGGGGACTTAAACCTTCCTGGCACTGGAACCCTGGGCTGGGTGGCATGGTGTGGGGCTGGGACTCCTTGAGATATCCCTCTTGAATTTTTATCCACCACATGTGAGTGTGGGATGAGCAGAATGCTGTGTCTGTACCCCTCCTACCAGTCTGGATGGATGGATGTGGTTTAATTTTGTAGTTGTCAGACTTCCATTCAACTTGACTTCTGATAGCTCTGAGTGATGGCTGTTTTATATTTCAGTTGTAATTTTGATGTAGTTGTATGAGGAGTCAAGCCATGTCTGCCTACAGTGCCATCCTGACTGTAAGTCCGGGCTGATCTATTTTCAACGCAGCAGCCAGAAGCCTCTTTTTATAAATCAGATCATGCTACACCTTTGGTTCAAACCCCCCCAGTGAGTTCCCAGCTCAGTAAATGCTGAAGACCTTACAATGGGCTACGAATGACCTGACCCTGGCTACCTGTATTACCTCCGTCTCTTTTAATCTCTCCTTTGTTCCCTTCTACGCAGCCACACCAGTTTCTTTGTTCATCTTAGAGCCTTTGCACTCATCATTTTCTTTGCCTGGGAGGTTCTTCCTCTACCTGTGTGAACGGCTCTCAATTCCTTTAGCTCCCTGCTCAAATGTCACCTCAATGAGCAGTGTCCTGACCTTTCTTTTGGAAAAGCAGGCCCACTTGCAATCTCTGCCTAACCCCGTTCCCTGCTTCACTTTCCTCTACGGCGTGGATCGCTCTCTGCACCTTGCACAGTGCGCTTGCTCACTGCTGTTTCCCGCCACTATAAGCAGGAATTTTTATGCTTGTTCACTGCTGTCTGTCTCCCAAGAAACTAGAATAGTGCTTAGCACACAAAGTTAAATAAAATTTGCTGAAATGAGTAACTTCCTGAACCTGTAACTACTCTCCAACTGTACTAGATATTAAGGGAAATAACATCCAAAAATATCGTAGGAAGCAAGCAAGCTGTCCTTACAACTAAATTTAACCCAGCTTATATTTTTAGGGAATGAAAATATGCTAAATATATAAAATGTTGGCTGATTGTCAAGAAAAATGGTACAACTAGACTTAACCTGTACTGAGAAGCTTAAGCTATAGAACAACCCATTCTGCAAAGCTTACCACATATTGAATGTTCCCTGATTCTGTAACTATGTACTGGGCAGCTACTGACATACTAGATATACTTGGTTTTCCCACACAAAACCTCTGAAAGAGAAAGCATTTATCATAGTAACCTCTTCTCCCACAGCTAAATGGACTAAAAGAATCCCAGGTGCCATGGACACCAAACCTTAGACTAAACTGAAACAGTATGATCTCCAGCCTCTCCTGAGAATCTGAGAGACCTAGATCCAGTCAAATGGACGACAGATGGAACTACAAGGTAATGAAGACAGAATGGTCTGAGCAAGCTGTTAGGCGGTGTGCATGACGAGCAAGTGGAGGAAGCCAGGAGAGACAGACGCTCACAGACAAGAGAAGGTGCAGGGAGGCAAATGACAATCTGTCCTTCAAGAAATGAGAGCCTTGGTTCCTGCTGGCCTGGTCCAGTTCTTGTGACACTCAGCTTCAGCGAGGCCTTGTTTCTTAACCATGGACTTTTAGCAATGCTGTTTTACAGTTGGTTGTGTCTTTATAATACTTTCCCTTTACCTGGAGTAGTTTTCTTTCTACAGACTCTACCTCACCATATATATCCCAAAGAAAAACATTCAGATAGTCAAGATTAAAAAAATTGATCATTTATTTTTAAAGGCATTAATAAAAAGCTTAACATACTAAGAAAGTTACAATATACAAATGTGTTAACAGATTGACTTTTCTGTATTACATGTGACTTTGAGTTTCTTTCTCACATTTCCATTGTTCGGTTATTCAAACTGGTTATTCCCTAGAAATGCCTAGCTGATTATTCAAGAATGAGTCACATACAGCAAGGGCAAATGAAGATGACTGTGCCACTCGGCCAAGTGGTCATGAAGAAAATGACGGAAAACCATTCACATCAACCAGGGCACATCAAAATACTCTTTTCTCCTTGGGAGAGAGCTGCACCTTAATTTGAAAGGAAAAAAGTCTAGATATAATTATGAAATTTAAAAGCCTGTTTTCTTATAAAAATCATAAAGGAGAGAATAAAAATCTGCTAAAATACTTAATGTAATACTAACTTCAATCTTTATGGAATAGTTACACAGACTAATTGTGAAATTCATTTGGAAGAGTAAATGGGCAAGAATATTTTTTAAGGAACACTGGTATTTGATCTGTCTTTTTTACAAAACAATGATCAAAATCCTATTAAAAACAATAGTGATTACAACAATACAAGCAACATTCTCCAACTATACAATAAAACTAGAAATTATTCCTAAATACCTAAAAATTAAAGCATTAAACATTTCTAGAGTTTGAAACAAACTTTTGGAGTATCTGGAAAATTGCAAGAATTCTACATAGTACAATCTACAGAATACAACTGAAGCATTGTTCAGAGGAAAATTCATGGTCTTAAAATAGCCATTTTAATAAATAACTGACAAGGAATTTAAAAAACTTATTTAAAAAATAGAGAGAAATTAACCCTTGGGATCTCGTCTGGGTACATTTAACCCAATTTTAGATTTTGATACAATGGGGGTATCCTTTTGTGGCGCTTAGTAGAGATTTAATACAATCTCTACTAAGAGCAATTTAACAAAAATCTATTAAAATTATAAATGCATATCCTTTTCAATCCAGCAGTTCTAACTCCAGACTGAAATTCTAGATTCTAATTCCATTTATTTAGATTATCCTGCAGATGTATTTATCTATAAAAAGCATTAGGAAAAAGAATAATGACTGTAGAATTAAATAGCAAACAAATGCAAACAGCCTAAACTTCTGAGCTTAATAAAATATGATATACATCAATATATAAGAATATCCTGCAGCTGTTTAAAATAAGATAGTTTTATATGCTGATATGGATCTCAATATAAACATGAAATATTGAGGAACAAGCACTTACCTGTTCAGGAATACTGTATGAATTACCTATAAAAACAAAAAATTAAAAGTTTAAAAGAACAACAATGATAAATACATCTTACCTGATTTACTTTAATTACATATTATTTTTTAAATTGTCAATAAATGTACACAGCACAAAATAGAAAAAAATACAAAAGGGTATTCTGTGGAGTCTCCCTCCGTCTTTGTCTTCCGGTCCCTCTTCAGAGGTATCCTGAGTATCACCTTGAAATGATAATCAAAGTGTATACATGTATGTAAATACATATGTACACAGGTAGCAGGCAGCATAATCAAGTTCTGTGTCTCATTTTCACTTAAATGTATCTTCCTGTCAGACTGTTTGCTATACAAAACAAGCAACAATGTAGTTAAAAACAAAAAAATAAAGGAATAAACTGAGTATTAATTCAAATTTTAAAACTTTTATTTTATAAAAAATAACAATAAAAAATTCTTAAAATATAATAAGTAGATACTCTAACAATTAGATAAGTATGAATAGTAAGGGCATTATGAATTAGTTTATTATTTTGGCAAAACAATATGACTACATTGAAGATCTACAGAATTATTTAGAATTTGAAGCCCAATATACAAAATTAATCATCAATACAGAAAAATAAATCTATGGGGCTATGTTAAACAAAAAAGCCAAAAACAGATTACTGCCATCTAGAAATATGTATCATAACAACCCAAAATTTAACATATTAATCATGAGAAGTACAGCATGTCATAACCATCACAACACAACAGACCAGCTACTTTCAACCGGTGTGCTGCAAGAATGTTTAAAACATTAAATACCTGACTACTGAGTCAGGGGCACTGGCCTCTTTCCCCTTAGACTGTCAAATAAAAAACCAACAACTACCAACACAACAATATGCATTTGGTGTAAATGAATCAAAATCATATCTATTTTCTGTCAGATCAGCAAAAAGTGTATTGTTGGTATGCCACAGGATTTAATAATTAGTTTAATGTGGGCCATGAGACGAAAAAGGCTGAAAACTTGCAATGAATTAATCTTTCAGAAAACATGCAACAACTGAAAATTAATTGTTCCAAAATGGGAAGGGTGGTGCAATGGACTGTGTATCGCACCACACACTCATGAGGAAAGTGACAAAACGCTTGTTAAAGAACAGGGAGAATAGCTGGCTGTTTTCCTGACACGCTTCATGAAACGGGGCACAACATACAGGGTGGGGCAAAAACGGGCTTGCAGTTGTGAGCGCCCGAAACAAAGTTCGTCCTTGTATTATTACTTGTTCATTATTGTAGTATTTCTCGTTTGAGCAACTGTAAACTTACTTTTGCCCTGCCCTGAATGATACAACTGTTTTCAGGCACTAGGCAACAGACAGCATGGGGCTAAGATCCTTGAGAGGCAAACCCGTGAGGTGAGCTTCACTCTCACCCCTTTCGGGCTAGACACAATTTTCAAACTGCAGCACGAAGGCGACTGTGAGCGAAGAGTATTGTCCTTCCTGGTGGAGTCAACAGACTGTAGTTTGGGCCTTGGGAGAGGAGCTGGAATTTGAGCAGGCAAGGCCTGAGGAGGAGCAATTTGAAGAGAAGGGTCTCCAGAAATCTGTGTAGGATTTCCATTGGGTCCTTGTGCAAACCCTAAATTACTCCTATGTAGGACAAAACTCCACAAAGCCTGGAAGAAGCAGTTCCTGGGTTGGGGCGAGGTGGGCTGCTGAGAGTTGAAGAGAGAATTCTGGGTAGTTCGTACAGAGTTCAGCCATTTACTATGTGGCCCAAAGCAAGTCATTTCACTTCTGTGAGCCTTTCTCATTTGTCGAATAGGAATAATTACAGTATCTAATTCAATGGTGCTATAAAGATTAAATTAAATAACTACACCTAGCACACCACAGTAGTCACTCAAAAAAAACCCCAACTATTATTAAAGGGAAGAAAAATTTCACATGGCAATTTCTAGTTTCCAATACAAATGCAAACTAACAGTTACCTAAGAGTCTACTGAAACCAAAATTTATAAAATAAGATTTTTTTTTTACTCTTAATCAGAAGTGTTTATGTAAACCCAAAGACTCATTAATGCTCAGTACACTGCTTAGCCTGTCTTCTGCCTGGAAACCAGGTACTGGTTCTATTTACAGTGGAATATAGCTCAGCTCACATTCATACACTGTTTTAAAATGTAAAAGGTAAATTTATGTCACAATAACTAGTAATAAAAAAATCAGAATTTCAAACCTCAGAAACTAGTTTCTACAAAAGCTATTCCAAATATACTACTTGACATATTCAAAATGTTACATAAATTCCCTTACAATTAACTTTCAAAACCATTCATCTACTTGCAGGATTTGTTTATAGAAAAGTCTTCTTTAAAACTAGCAAGAAGTAGAGCTGATGCCTAATCTTTCATGGTGGGTGAAAGACCTGATCTGAAAACACCTCTTCCCATTTCCCTCTTTGACATTCCCTCCATTCTATGCTCTAAGCAAGACACTGTGCCAGACATTGCAAACATGCAGAACGAGACTGCAGACATCTGCCTGCCTCTAATCACAGAGGACAGACAGACAGACGGAAGCTGAGTGGCGCTGGGAACAGTAACATGACATTTGAGCTACTTTGGGCCTCAAAATATACGATGCCTCTGGCTTTGAATATTCTCCACCTAGGAGATTTTAACCCGCTGCACCTCCTGCCTAGTTCTCCTACTCGCCTTTTCGGACTTGCTGAATGACCTAGCTGAAGAACTTCACCTGAATGAAAAAGAGTGTAATCAGAGAATGCAGTGCTGGCAATTATACTTTCAAATGTGATTTATGTAATTAAAAAAATGCCCTCCCAGAAATGCATCTCCCATTTTGAAAATCAAAAAAATATATTTTTCAAAATATGCTTTTCAAGTCCTGACTGGTGTGGCTCGCTGGGCTGGGTTGTCCCGCAAATCCAAAAGTTGCCAGTTCAGTGCCCAGTCAGAGGACACATACCTGGCTTTCAGGCCAGGTCCCCAGTTGGGAGTGTATGAGAGGCAACCGATTGATGTTTCTCTCCCTCTCTGTCTCCCTCCCTTCCCCTCTCTCTAAAAACCATTTTTTAAAATTTTTCATGGAAACATCTACCCAAAATCATAATATCCATAATTTTTGTCAGTCACAACACAGCAGTTTACTTTAAGGTTGACAGAATAGAATCGAATGATAACATATAAGGAGGTATTTTCTATAACGTTGCCCAGAATGCCCAAAGCTACTGAACTAAAGGAATAATGGCATAACATGTCAACAGTCTGACCAAAAGAGTAAAAGCATTAAAAATATGATGTTAAGTGGGGACACACATGCATACATGATGGCATTCATATCGTTGTGCAGATGATTACGGACCAAAAGTGTAAGTATGTGGAAAAGGAATATAATGATAGACATATAGCTTTTACTAATTGAGTTTAAAAATATTGAACATTTTATCACGTACTTTTCATATACACAGAAAATTAAAAAAACAGTACAATAAATATCCATGCACACCCACCACTTAGATTCAATAGCCATATATACTTGGAGCATTGTTCTGTAAACAGAAAGGTCACTGGTTGGGTTCCTGGTCAGGGCACAGGCCTAGGTTGTGGGTTCAGCCCCGGTCAGGGCACGTATGAGAGGCAACCAGTCGATATTTCTCTCTCACGCTGATGTTTCTCTCGCCCTCTCTTCCTCCCTTCCCCTTGTCTAAACTGAATAAGCATGTCCTTGAGGGAGAATTAAATATTTATAAAGAGACATTATAACACTTCACTTGTAAATACTCTAGTATGCAAGTTTAAAAAGATATTCTTTTATAAAAAGATATTCTTTTATCGCAGCTCATAAAATTAGCCATAATTATCTAATATAATTTAAAACTCAGCCCATATTCAAATGTCCTCAATCCCCACATCTTTCCAAACCAGGGTCCAATCAAATATACCACACTGTATTTGGCTATCTTTTAAGTCGCTTTTAAACTACAATAGTAACCCATTCCATGCCATTTTTTCTTTCCTGACACTGACTTTTTACAGAAATGCCAGTTCCCTTCTACAACATCCCACACTGTGGAGCTGTCTGATCATTTGTGTGTGTGTATGGTATCATTTAATTTGCTGCTCTGTCCCCAGTATTTCTGGTAAATGGGGAAGGCCATCTTAAAGGCCTGATTAAATTTTGGTTACACTTTTTGACCAGAGCACTTCAGAGGCAACAGTGCATTCCGCACAGCCTCCCCAGTCAAAAGGCACGTCTGGCTGGCTGACCACAGTGATGCAGTTTCGTCACTGATTCTAAGGGTCTCTCTGTTGAGAAGCATGGTATGTTTTCCTTTCCACACCACCACCGAGTACTTGGTGAAATGATACCTGGGTAACACGAGAATTCCAGAGGAGATATACACAGATATATTTATCAAATAGTTTTGGCATTAAAATGTCTTTAATATTGTTTTATATTAACTTTTCTACTTTTTAACATTTCATTTTTTTAAATGTTTTCCACAAACTATAAAATTTGCACAAAAGATTCACTTCTATAATGATGGCACACTTACTCCTTAATTAAAATGTGAGCATCTTCCTTCTTTTTGATTTTGTTTGAAACCCTATAAGGAAAATAAAAAAATTTAAAAGAACAGCATACAGGTTGTATACAGATGTAAATAAACATTTTATTTCACATAAGATATTTTACTCATTCTACTTGACAAAATATATGTCATTGGGAAATAAGTTTATAGCCCTCCAAGGTGCCTTAAAAGTGATCCCAAAATATATAATTAGGCTGTAATTAAGAAATTTTCTTCTTTCACTTATGCTGATTTTAGTCCAATGATATTCAAGAGCACACTTACATACCTTATTTCCATCAAATAAAATATCTAATTGTCGCCCTGGCTGGTGTGGCTCAGTGGGTTGAACGCTGGCCTGAGAGCAAAGGCTCACCAGTTCGATTCCCAGTCAGGGCACGTGCCTGGGTTGGGGCCAGGTCCCCAGTAGGGGGCATGTGAGAGGCAACCACACACTGATGTTTCTCTCCCTCTCTTTCTCCCTCCCTTCCCCTGTGTCTAAAACTAAACAAACTAACAAACAAACAAAATCTTTTAAAATATCTAATTGTCATACTCATTTATTAAGATAAGACCAGTAAAAACTAGTACTACTAAACAAAAACATTTTGGAAGTTAAAAAAAATCAATAAATATTTATTGTTCTTCTGGTCAGACCTAGCCCAAACATCCTGGCCTCAATGCCTTCTATATGTATAACACTAGTCAATTTCACTAGTCATCTATACCTTATGGGCCATAAGACATATTAATAGTGATTTGTTACTAATGAGTATCAAAGTTATAACCTATTTATGTTATTCCATTAACATTATTCTTAGTCATTTGCATTCTGCTGTGATGTCTATAAAGAGAAAAGGCAGAAGTAAAGAGGTGAACCCAAATCCTATCTGGCTGCTCTTATGGGCACAGGGAGCAAACTGCCCATCACAGCTGCTTCTGTGGAGCAAAGGTTAAGAATTGTTAGCTGAGGGCAACGCTGTCTGATAAGTAAGTTGTTGGAAAACTTGACAATGAGCAGTTGCCGCTTTTTAGTGGTAAAATGTTCAAAGAGACAAAAAAATACAAGAACTAGGAAGCTGTGATTTCTTCATATTTCTGAATATAAGCATATGTTTTTATTTTAATTAATTTAGATATACAAATACTATTCATAAAAGTAAAGATCACTTCTCTGGAACAAGTTAGTCATAGGTTAGCTCTGAATTTCTGGCAAATTATTCTGGACAATACAGCTCTCCCAAAACTGGTGAATGGACTCATGAAAGGCACAGAAACACCTGTGTTTTGTTTATCGTGACCACAGTTAAAAGTCCACTGAAAATCTGCTAGGTTTTAATAACATAGCACAATCAAATACATGAAATAAGAATGTTTATAAGTACAATTTAGTTAACTCTAATTTTCATTCACTTCACCCTGCAAGTCAAATATATTCTAACACTGTAGTACAATACATTCCTATTTTTAAACTGTTGCTAGAGCTAGCAAAGTAGAAAACAGTAAGATCCACATCTACTTAAGGTTGTGGTAAAACTGACAAACAAAACCATGAGCCTATACATAATATGAACCTGAAAAAAAGTTAAAAAGAAAAACCCAAAATATAGTGAATCTGGGTAACAGTGCTATGGATGAATCCCCCTGCCCTTGGCTCTATCTTTCTCCATCTAAAAAATTTGAAAATAAACATAAATTCTGTCAAAACTTTATATAAATTATACATATTTACAAGATATTTCATAATTAAGAAGTATGCAGAGAACTCTGAAGTGCAGAAGGAGGAACCTTAGATAGTTAGATAACGGGTCTTGAAACAAATAAATTGTTACTTCGTCACTTTTCATTATCTTTCTGGTCATTAGAAGGGGTACTTTGCCCTAGCTGGGTAGTTCAGTTGGTCGAAGCATCATCCTGTACACCAAAGGGTTGTAAGTTCAAACCTTGGTTGGGGCATGCGCAGGAGGCAGCCGATTTCTCTTTCACATCAATGTTTCTCTCTCTCTAGAATCAATGAACATTTGTTTGTTTATTTGTTTATTTATTTATTATCCTCACCTGAGGATATGTTTCACCAATTTTAGAGAAGAAAAAGGGAAGGAGAGAAAGAGAGAGGGACATTAATGTGAGAGAGAAACAGTGATCAGCCACCTCCCATATGCACCCTGACCAGTGATCGCACCCTGACCGGTGATCAAGCCCACAACCTAGGCATGTGCCCTGACTGGCGGGGGACTGAACCCCCAACACTCCGGTGCATAGGACAACGCTCCAACCAACTGAGCCACCTGGCCAGGGCTGAAGAGTAGCTTTTAAAAAAGAATATTAATAGGGCCCTGGCTGGGGTGGCTCATTAGATTGAGTGCCAGCCTATAATCAAAATAATGTAATAACATGAAAGATTTTTAAATGCACTACAATTATACTTGGGGGGAACAAAAGAAGAGTAATATAAGCCTGAAACAAAAAGCTGTACTTTTTAAACTTTGAGGTAGTTCCTAACCCTTAGGATCTGCCCGACATAACAAATAATTTTTTAAATCACAAACACAACAAAGTCACATAACCACAGTGTGGGGAAAAGATGCTGAGTGATCACTTACCATATAGTAACCAGTGTGATAGCCACTCATGTACCAAGAGATTAACATGCTTCCCAAAGCATCATCATCATCAAGAGAATCTGGACATATGGGAGGTGGTGGGGGAATTATCTGGAAATGGAGAAAAACATACTTTAAAATGTGAAGTCTGGAGATTCATTTTATGGAGATAATGCTGGATATTAATTCTATGTTTAAATCCATGTTATCTATTTAAAATTTCTTAAAAATCTCACATTTGGGAAAAGCCAACCAATAACAACAACAAAAGACCAACAAACTTAAATTGAACAACATTCAAAAGATAATAGGGCACAAAAAATGTTTAAACCTTTTGCTTTAAGAACTATTTTTTTGTTCCATTATGCAGCCATGGTTGGAAGACCAAGCATAAATATTGGGTTGGCCAAAAAGTTCACTTGGTGTTTTCCATAAGGCTCGAGTAGCACTTAGTAGTCTTTAACTTCGTTGGAAACAATTTTGTTAGACTGTATCATGACAGCTGTATTATCAGTGTGCATTTAAAAAAACTTGTCAAAACTGATGCATTTTTGTGTAGACATTTTAATATTAAAGATGGAAGAAAATAAGCAACATTTTCAACATATTATGCTTTATTATTTCAAGAAAGGTAAAAACGCAACTGAAATGCAAAAAAAAAATTGTGCAGTGTATGGAGAAGGTGCCATGACTGATCAAATGTGTCAAAAGTGGTTTGTGAAGTTTCATGCTGGAGATTTCTCGCTGGATGATGCTCCACGGTTGGATAGACCAGTTGAAGTCAATAACAATCAAATAACAGTCAACATGATACCATTTGGGAGTTAGCTGACATACTCAAAATATCCAAATCAACAGTTATTGGTGAAAAAGAAAAATGCGTCTTTTATTTTATGGAAAAGACTACATGGCCTTTTTGGCCAACCCAATACTTTGATGGTTTTCCATAAACAAACAAATACACACACACACACCCCAAACAGCATTTCAAGTAAAGGACTTGGGTAGAACATCTGCAGTGCTCCCAGCCCAACGCAGTTTGCTAAGAAGTATCTTTGCACCTTGCCTACTGTTGTTATCTGAAAGTCTACCATTAGATATCTGGAGAGTCTACTCATCAGAAGCTAATACCCAAGTACATCTAGAAGGAGAAAACATAAATCCTCATGGGTGGTATAATTAAATCGTTTCGAATAGGAACCACCTCCCTATAGAGTCAGATACAATTTCTGCCAGGAAGGAAGCAGGTGATATAGGGCTAAGAGCTGGGGCAATAAGGGAATAAGGCTGGTAGAGAAGGGTATTAAAAAACCCAAGGTTTAGTTCAAATTTTTATCCATTAAAACCCAGCCCCAGGGATGGTTTAAAATAACATTCCCAATCACCATGTTCTGCTAACCCCCAAACGATGTACGAAAGCACAGCTAAATCGGCATTCCGTTTGCACTCACCGGTGGTCCAGAAGGAAACGGAGGCAGCCAGCACGAGAGGAAGTGTGGCGGCAGCGGTGGAGGCGGTGGTGGTGGTGGGCCATTAAATTTCGGACCTGACTGTAACAAGTATTTTGTGGGAAGAATGACCAATTTCAATATGAAAACAGGAAAAAAGATTTAATGTTAAAAAAATTAAAATAGCAAGTCAAAAAGATTGAATAGAATTCCATGTACCAAATGCTGAAGTCAAACAGAATCATAAATCTAGATTTTTCTCATTTCCTTTCTATACACATTCAGGGAGAAAAATCAAAGTAAGAAAATATTTTAATTACCTAATTAATCAAGAGTGTATTTAGCAAGATATTTCAATCATAAATCACTGTATTCCCCACAATTTCACTACCGAGATTGTATAATCTTGTTATAGACGTCCTTTTTACCTTTTATAAACTTTTTACTTAACAAGAGAAATCAGCCCCCTGAGACCAATGAAGCAATATATATACATACATATAGACAGAGAGACACACATACATAAATTAACGGGCTTGATCATTCTAGAAACTAACATAACATAAATCTCAAGAGAGATCTCACAGAAAATCTTAAGGAAAAGTTTTAATAAGTCATGTGTGATATTTTTACTTAAAAAAATTATTTCCTGAATACCATGACCTCCAGGGAAATCACTGCTTCATACATAACAACTAGACAGGGACACACTTCCCTGGGCTCCACAACATAACCTAAAATACAGATCTTTTTAAGTCGGTTTGTTCCTTATAACCAACAGAAGCATAAAGAAAGACAGTATTTACATTTCCTCTATAAAGCAGCCTGGGAGCCTTTTAGGATTCTACACGTGTTAAATGTAAATACTGTATTCGCTTGCAATTTTTATATCTTACACAAGTGACTTGGGGAACTATCAGAATAGTCAGCTGACAAAATATCATACTTTCTAACTTAAGTTCACTAAATTATTAGTCTAATACCTAATACTCCAAAAAGTAGTTGGAAAAGCTTTTCATTATAAACTAGTCCGCGTTACTACCATTTCCTTTCTGAAGAATTCTTAAGTGCGTATTTATAACACCTACAGAAAGCTACAAAAGTTTCATGGGAAAATCTACAATTTCCTTAATGGAAGGTCTGAATATTTGGTGAATGTTTCAATATTATTAACTATTTCCTGGGAAACTTTTCTGTGTAGAAGTTACCTTTCCCGGTCCCAGTCCTGATCTTGGGATGGGGGGTGGTGGAGGGAGAAAATAGTTCCATGGAGCAGCTTTTGGCTTGAAGTTATTTGGTTTATTTCCAGGAGACCTGGAGGAGTTCTCACTTTCATCTGTTGAAATCTGACTTTCATTTTCATTCTTTAAAAAGAAAAAAATATATGTATTTTTTGTTATACAGGCGTCATTAAGGAATGTTTAAATGCCTCAGTGGATCAACCTGACAACTGGTTATACCCCACAGTTTCTCATCTAGTCTCTTCTTCCAAGAACTCTGTTTTTTGTGTTCTCACCTCCTGAGCATTGTGTTCTAGATTATTAGCTACTTCAGATGTTGGGGAAAGTAGATCAGACAGATTTTGCTCCTCTCTATTTCCATATCCAGTGTAAACCACAACACAGGTTTCTCTCTTAAAATCAATCGCAGCAATGGTAGCCGGGTAAACGCAGCCGTCTTCAGACCACATGGCAGAACATCTGTCACCAACTCTCCACTAACAAAAACAAACACAGATACATGCACGCGTTTCTTTTAAAGGTGGTAAATCATTACTTTTGTTTGGGTGGGGTGGGGGAGAGAATGAAGGGGACGGTTTCCAGTTAACTGATCTGGAAGGCAGAAGGAAACAGTGAAAAAAACTTGAGGCCCAAAATATATAAATCTGAATTCCAATATAAATACAATATAATCCTATCATGTAAATTCTGCCATTTTTTTAATCACAGACAGGTTTTCATGAGTCCTACTTTCCTCACCTGTTAAGTGGACATAATACAATCTACCTTGATAACTTGTTATGAAGAATAGAAGGGAAAGTATAAATTAATTGTCCAGCCCCTCTGGCCTGGCATATAGCAAATGCTTAACCAATGTTAGTTCTCTTCCCCTTTGGTAATGAAACTAAAGTGACTAATGAGAGACGGAAATATTTAACTTTCAGGTCTATGATTTTAAATAGCAGAAAGGACTCTAGTCAGAATTTTAGGTTTCTGGGTATTAGTATTTTTAGGATTTTTAAAGGAAAAAAAGGATACCCACTTCTCAGTTTAAACAGTAAAACACTGCCAATTCAGTTTAAGGCCCTCAGGTGGTCCTCCCAAACAGCACTGCCTTCCCCCCAACCCTCAACTCCCCAGTAAAGAAAACACTGTCCTGAATTTACTGCTTATTAGTCCCCCTTATACTTTCCCTTATACTTTTATTGACATGCATGTCAATAAACAATAAAGTTTAATAGTTTTAGAAATGTTATTATTATGTCAATGGAAACCACTGTACTAACCATTTGAGTTAAAGATATTTTATACTATTTTATAAACAATAGGAAGAAATTCTTTGAAGTTAAATCTCAATGTTTTAAAATAACCTGCTTCAAGGAAGTTGTAGTATTCTTTTTCTGGTTTTTATTCTTCTTAACAGGTTTTCTTTTAGGTGTGCCTTTTGGTTTATTTGAAGCTTCAGAAATGTCACCATTCTTTAGAGCATGCTATGAAAATATGAACAGAAACATACAGGTCACCGAATGACTCAGACAAAGTCACGATATAATTCAGTCATTCTAAGCCGGTCTCAAGGCCCACCCCCTCAGATAGCCTCTACTTTCTCCTTTCACCCTCCCACACACCTCAGAAATTGCTCCCCAAAGCACCATAATAAACCTGCTCATCAGCTCCAAAGGCCCCTTCATGGTGAAGAGGCTCAGTTGAAGAGCAGAGGCCCTGAAGACACAGCCCTGCCTGAGCTCTTAGCAGAAGTCAGCACTAATTCTGTGAGTGAACCATTAGGAAAGCAGATCCCTCACCCCCCAAGGTGAGCCACCCCAGCTGCTGCCATGCGGATGGAGATGGCCTGTAACCATCAGGATTCACCAACAGAATTAATTATTGTTTTTATTTCTTTGGAAAGCAAAAACAAAAACCCCCTTTAGTCAAGTCTCCTCACTCTCAGCTGTTCACACCAGGACTCCACCGATCACCTTCCTTTTTGGTATTCACGACAGTCTGGATGATGCACCAATGCACAGCCTGTGCTTACATTACTTCTCTGGTCAAGCCTTAAACTCGGGTGTTCCCAACCAAAGCCGGCCATCCCTACTGACCTGATCATGATCATCTATATTGCTATTACTTCGATTACAACCTCTATGCAAACAGACTTCCAAAGCTATTATCCAGCTCTGACTTTTCTCCTTAGTTCAAGCCAACATTTCCAATGACTAATTTTATATCTTCACATTTACCTCAAACTCAACACAACTAAAAGTAAACTATTTTCCCTCAAATTGGTTCTTTTCCTCTATCCAGACCACTTCCCTCTGCAACATCACGTACACCCCATCCGGCACTGGCCCCATTTTCATCTGCATTTCACAGAGCTCTCTGGGTTCCCTGTGTTAGTGTGCCTCTAGTCTAACTGCATACGGGAACACACGCTATTGACAGAATTAGAGTTCAGTCTCACAGATGACACAGTTTTGGCCCCTCCACCTTACGGCACAGGCATGACTACAGGAGGGGAGTGGCTCTGTGCTCGGAGTGCTGTATGAGTACACACTCTGCTTGGACTACGGCTGGCTCACACGTGGTACTCAGTGAGACCAAACACCTCCGACAGTGGGTAAAGGGATGCTGCTGGACAGCTGTGTAAATGTCTTGTCTGGGCCACAAAAACAGACTACATCCCCTTAAAGAATTGTACATTCCTACTACTGGGAACATCTGACTTAACATGCACCTAACTGGATGTAGGGCAGATTAAGTTAATAACCTATGTAAAGCAGGTAGAAGAGTGACTATAAGGCCTCTGCAAGTATTAATCACTGCCCTACCACGATTTATCATCATTATTTCAATAAAGATTTAACTGTTTAAAAATTATAATTCAGACTAATCTGAATTAGATGACTTCCATAGTTTTATACAATGTAAACGCACTAATAGGAACAATTGTTTAAAATTCTAGTTAGATCTCCTCTCTTAGAGATGACATGTAGACAGGCTACCTTCCATCTTCTAAAGGAAAATATTTAATTTGACTAACCTATGTTATATTTTAACCTTCAAAATTAGAACTAAACAATATGCACTTTAACAATTTACTGTAAATATTATCAATTAAGAAAAAGGTAAACATTTCATACCTTAAATGAAGCCACAGCTTTATCGTAAGCTTTTATCAGTGCTGTATCATCCCAAACGTCAGAATCATCACTCTGGGAAGGATAAAGAATAAAAACAATTTATGCCTGGATGGACTTCATCAAAAAAAAGTATGTTAGTGCCAAGAGCCATCTTAATCCAAACATAAAATTACACTAAAAATAAGTTTTTAAATCCTAAGCATAACCACTAGAAGCCTACCTGCTTAGAGATTATGTGACATCACCCCCACAGCTAAACACGCATAAATGTCCTGAGAGGTGTGCCATGAAGTGACAGCTCCACAATTTAGTCCCAATCTACCCACCATAGTGGATCTGTCCACGTGTAAACACATTTCAATCTTTTCTAAGAGCAGACAAAGGGTGTAGTTTGGCAAATCTAGGATAAGATAAAGGGCTTAGTTTTAGTGAGAAAACATCTGATAGTAAGTAATCTGGAAAATATCTAAAAATTATTTCTGATTTTGAATTTAAATTTACTGAGTGCTTAGTAGAATTGCAACATAATTCAATTAAAAACCAGTTTTGAGCACTCACTACTACTAATCACTCATCACTGAGAGTATAAAATCAAGCTACCTGCTCTCAAGGAAGATCAGGGGTTTAGGACATACTGCCACGCAAAACAAAAAAGAATAAAAAAATACAATAAAATATTGATATATGAAGTGCAAACAATAAAACAATAAATGTTTAAATTAAATGGAGAGAAATGGATTTTCTCCAGTTCAAGACAAAGACATGGCTGATTCTGATCTCACCCCCTCCCACCAACACATCAAATCTACAGCTATGTATGAAACAATTTCCTCTGAAAAATATCTAAGTTAGTGGAGCGACTTCTACACATTGGGCAAATGAGAAAAAACCCCCACATGAAAGCAGGTAGGAGAGGCTGAGACACAATCTCACCATGGACCCCAACCCTCAGGCAGCAATCCACAACTGGGAAGGAACTGAAGGCCAGAAGCTTTTCCCTGAGGAGTGAAGGGTTTGAACCCCATAATGGACATCCTAACTTTTAACACCTATACTGAGATGAGCCCCCAAAACATCTAGCTTGGAAAACCAAGGGGGCTCATGTCTACTGGACTCACAAAGAACAGCAAACTAAGTAAAGGCTCTTAAAGGAATCACCGGCCCCAGAGGCCCCATACAGAAGCAGCCAACTGATAGGTACCAGGCTTTAAGGTAAAGAGGCTCACTTGCTTATCTTAGGCACACCCCCTACCAGGGGCTGGCGTCTAATTAAACACACATCTAGGAACCTGCTGGGTTACTTAACCAGGACAGAGGCTCGCAGTTGCCATCTTCACGCTCTCCACCCTGCTCCAGCCAGGGGCCCCATCTTCATTCTCTCCCTCTGCCTCGCTGCAGCTCACTGTTATCTTCCAGAAATGAGCTTATACACTTCTCCGGCACCTGGGTCACTGCAACTTGCATCTAGGGGACACTTTCAGATCACCTGATTCTGGTGGCCAGCAGGGGAAGTTACACAGGCCTATATATGCTTGCATACTTTAAAAACTGCTGCCTGAGGGTCTGCCTTCCAATCAGCCTCCATTTAGCTACTGACTTAATTTAAATTCTCACCCTTGAGACGGACAAGTCTTTGTACACAATGGTTTGAGAGACAACTCAGAATTAGGGTAAAATTGGAAGATAAGGTTCATCTAAATGAGGCCACTTGTTGAAGCCCGGGAGAGGTGGCTGTTTTATGTAATACCCAGAAACCAACAGAGTCAAGTAAAATAAAGAAGTAGAGAAATATGTTCAAAACTAAAATAATAATAATAATAATGAAAAAAGAAACATAAAACCTCAGGAAAAAAATCCTTAATGATAAAGATAAGTGAGATACCCAATAAAGAGTTCAAAATAATAATCATAAAGATGCTTGCCAAACTTAGGAGAATGGATAAAAACAGTGAGAACTACAATAATGAGATAGAAAATACAAAACAGTAGCAAATAGGTTACAGAACTGAAGAATACAATAAATGCACTGAAAAATATACTAGAGGGATTCAACAACAGACTAGATAAAGTGGAAAGATCAGTGAAGTTGAGAGCAGGGCAGTGGAACTCACCCAATTAAAGCAGCAAAAAGACAAAGAATTTTAAAAAGTGAAAATAAGAAATATCTGACTGAAAATCTAAGGGGTACCAATGGGGATAGGAAAAAGCCCCAAAAGGGTAAAAATTAAAAATGAAGTGCTAAATATAAACAATTGGCAAAGAATATTTAACATCTATATAAATGGAACCCTTGAATAAAAGCTAAAAAACAAAACAAAACCAACCCTCTAAAAAAGAAGTCCTCAGAGCCTCTAAGCAAAAAGGCCAAGTTATTTACAAAATAAAAGAAAGATAGTTAGTATTAGACATTCTCATAGAAATTTACGGGAAAAAGTATGAGCCAAGGATTTTACATATATCCTAGTCCTTCAATAGTAAGACCAAGTTTAAAATGTGTTAAGAATACTGTACTCACTCGCCTTTCCAGAGAAATCCACTAAAGATAAGCTTCATCCAAGCAAGGTATGAGTATGGAAAACTTAGGTTAGAAATCAAAACTGTTAGCATCAAATACACTTAATTGCAGATGTAACAGAAAAAGAAAATATATAATTGACAAGCTGATTATAAAACTCAAATGGAAATAAATACAAAGGGCCTAGAACACCCAAAACAATTTTGGAAAAGCAAAGCCAAGTTGAAGGACTTACATTATCTGACTTTGAGGTGCGCTCTAAAGCTAAAATAATCAAGAAAGTGTTTTAAGCATTCAGGTAGACAAATAGACCAGTGCAATGAAATCAAGAGTCAGAAACAATCCCATATACATGATTAATTTGCAACCAAGGTACAAATGCAATTTAGCAGGGAAAGCACAGTAGCTTTAACAAATGGTGCTGGTCAATTGGAAATCCTTATGCAAAAGAATGAATTTTGACCTATATCTTAAGCCATACACAAAAATTAACTCATAATTTACAGTAGACTTAAATGTAAAACCTAAAACTATAAAACTTAAAAGAAAAATCTTTGCAACCTTAGATAGTCTACAACAGAAGAACCATCAAAAATGAAAACTAAAAATTACATTTCAGCAAAATTAAGAATTTCTGTCTAAATAGCACTGTCAAGAGACTGAAAAAATACAAGCCACAAACTGGGATAAAATGTCTATAAATTACCTGCCTGATAAAGGTTTTGTATCCAGCATATATGAAGAACTCTCAAATCTCAACAAAAACAAAACAAACCAATTCAAAAATGGGCAAAAGATCTGAACAGACACTTTGCCAAAAAAGATTTATGGATGGCAAATAAGTACACAAAATGATGGTCAACACCATCAACCATCAGGGAAACCCTAATTAAAAGCACAACAAGATGTACATCTATTAGAATGTCTAAAATTAGCACAAGACTGACCAAAACAATAGTCAGCAAAGATGTGAAGCAAATGAACTTTCATACAGTGCTAGGTGAAATGTAAAATGGTACAACCACTTCCGAAAAATCTGACAGCTTCTTAGAATTAAAACAATGACACAGGTATTTACCCAACAGAAACAAAAGCACACGCCCATAGGTGTTAACCCGAGAAAGAAAAGCACATGTTCATACAAAGGCTTCTATGCTAATACTCATGGCAGCTCTATTTGTAACAGCCCCAAACTGAAAACAGCCCAATGTTTGTGAACAGGTAAATGAATAAACATATTTAGTATATTCATGCAATGGAATACAGAGCAATAAAAAGGAATGAACAACTGATACACACAACACAATAGATGAAACCCAAAGTAACTATGCTCACTGAGAGCAGCCAAAAAAGATTCAATGTTTACAAAATTCTAGTTTATGTTTATAAAGTTCTAGAAAATGCAAGCAAACCTATGGTGACAAAAAGTGGGTCAGCAATTGTCTGAGGACAGGAGATGAGGAGGGATGAGGATTACAAAGAGGTGTAAGGAAATCCAAACCAGCCCACCCTCTGAGACCAGACCACACCGAGAAGCCCTGAGACTGTATGAAGAAAAGAAATGGCTTGTCAAGCCCTAGCTGCAGCGCCCAGCTCTCCTTATAGCTTGAGCTACTTGTGGATGCAACCAAAAGAAAGATCTCCAGGAGAAATGCCCAGTAAGGCCTTCACAAATTTCTAACCTACAGAAACTATGAGAAATAATAAAATGACTATCGTTTCAAGCTATTTTTGAGTGATTTGTTACACTGCAACCAAAACGGACCATTAGAGTTGCCTTGATATTTGTTTCTCAGTCACCACCAGTAGCCAAGGTTTCTCAAATTATTCCTCAGATTCTGCCATCTCCTCCCACTTTTCAACTACTAACACTTCCATTATGCTCTCCTAAACTTCTGAATCCACATCTTTAACCTCTTCTCTGAATATTCCTTTCATCTTCCTGCTGTAACTAAAATCTGGCTTTCTCTGAGGATGCCACCTTCCTCACAGCCATCTCAAACGAAGTATTTTCTTTCTCATGTCCCTCAGATCACTGTACCGGGGTGGGGAGGGGGGGGAAGAAATCTTCCTTGCTCCTCACTTCCACTTCCAGGTTATTCTCCCTCTTTCCTCCCCAAAACTCCCAGCTTTAAAAATCCTGTCAACAGAGTCCACTGTCTGCTACCCCACTTACTGCAATCATCTACAGCCATCTGGGTCATACCTCCTCATTCGCAGATATTTCTGTCCCAGTACTTTCTCCAACACGACTCCTCATAATTCTTGATTATTTAAAAACCCATGCAGATGATCCTTCCAATACCCTATGCTTGCAGGTCTTTAAATTCTTCTCTACCAATGATCTGTATCACCCAATCTCAGCTACGCACTTCTAAGTAAAATGCAACCACACATCTATTAAATGTCTAAAATTAACACAAGACCGACACATCAAGTGTTAGCAAGAATGCAGAGCAAATGGAATTCTCATACACTGCTTTTATTATATTATAACCAGTAACTACAAACTCCCCATAAATCCTACTCTCCAACCACCACCTTCTAGGATGTACAACTTATTCCTTCTAGTAGTCTGATGATGACAATCATTCTACTTCACTGGGAGTAGCAAAACACTGATCCTCTCACTTTTTAAACTGTCTGTCACTGTCCTAATATCCTCACTTCCTTTCTTAGCTTAAATTCCATGGTCAATCATTAAGATAATTCCCTTGCACCTCTCCCTCTCATTTCTTCATATGTACTCGGTATGAACTACAGGCGTACCTCAGAGATATTGCTGATTTGGTTCCATACCACCATAATAAAGCGAGCATTGCGATAAAGCAAGTTGTAATGTAGGTGGTGAGTCTCGCCTTCAGTTTGGAAAAAAATGCAACACCCATGAAGGGCAATAAAGTGAAGTGCAATAGAAGGAGGTGTGCCTGTGCAACCCATTCATTTCAACTACTAGCTCACTCTGTGCCTGCTCTCACAAACCTAAAGTGAACTTAGCTGGTGAAAAACACAATTGTGCCATCTAGTCTCTTTTAAACTCAGGATCACATACCTCAAGTAGACCTTTAACGCTGTGTAGCAACACTCTACTATATGTCCCTAGTCCAATACTTATCCACTCTCCTGGAGGCCTACTTTTTACCTACTCTCTGCACGAACCTCCAACACCCGCTCTGTCTTCATTCCTAGCTGATCTTTATTTCTTTTACTGGAAGCTCAGCAACAAAGAAAAAAAGAAGTTTCACAGTCTCCCACCAGATCTGTACCTATATCTTTTGCCACATTAATTGTCAATGTTCCTAACAAAGGCCAAATCTATCTCCTCTTACCTACTCTAAAACACTACTTCAGCAACTCTTCTGCATTGTCAATTCCTCCGTCCTTACTGGATCTGTCCTATCAGCTCACAAACATGCTGAAACATGTTTCTCCCATCTAAAAAACAAGTAATAATCCTCTTTATCTCACTTCTTCCTCCATCTATTGGCCAACTTCTCTACTTTCTGCTTCCAGTATAACTCCATAAACTATGTGTTTATAAATGTTGCTCCGAATTCCCCCTGCCCTGGACTCATTCCAATCAGATTTTACCCCTATTTCACCCCAAATTAGTTTCTGATCTTCTTTATAAACCTGCTCTACTTGCCATCTTCCCCATCTCAGCACATCTGCAGACGGCAACTAACTTCACCTTTTCAACTGTTTGGGACAATCCTGAAGTTATCCCTGACTTTCCTCTCTTAAATCTCCACTACTGAATCCGTATGCAGTTAACTATTGCCTCTGGTTTCGAAATACCTGTACATCTAGAATCCAAGTACTCTGTTCTCCTTTGCTAACACCCTCATCTAAGTCTGGCTCATTTCAATAGACTCCTGCTTTCCCTGCTTCACCCTGGCCTGCTTCCACACATGCCCACCAGTCAGAGTGGACAAAACAAAAAGTTGCAGGAGGGCCTCGACTCAAATCCATTAGAGCACCCAAGCGGTGCGAGGAAGGAGCTTGCTGCTGAGGTTCCCAAATGAAAAAGGATGTAGAAACAGGCGGATTACAGTACTGCAGGAAACGGACTGGCCAGATCCTGGCCTGCGACTGGGGAAGAAGCGCTGTGTTCAGACAGCAGGTGGGAGGAGCCCGCACTGGGGGCCCATCTGGAGGAAGAGTCAGCTGGGATCTCACCTGGCCAGTGCCTCGCCGGAACA
The DNA here is from genome assembly GCA_004027735.1 of Carollia perspicillata. Taxonomy (NCBI): domain Eukaryota; kingdom Metazoa; phylum Chordata; class Mammalia; order Chiroptera; family Phyllostomidae; genus Carollia; species Carollia perspicillata. The sequence continues at coordinate 26,816 of PVKM010004356.1, forward strand.
GCACCGAGTCCTCCGCCTCCGGGACACCGCCACCACCTCCTCCCCCCATCGCCATGGCGAGGATACCACTGGCTGCACGGCGTGGGCTGCGTGCCTCTGTGAATGACAATTTCCGCCGCCAGGACCTCTGGGAGCGGAAAAGTACGGTGGCCTGAAGGGCAACAGGATGCCTGGGAGGGATTCTGTGAGCGCTCTAAGAGTAGTCATCACCTCATTTCATTGTTTTTCTTTTCTGTAGTCTCTCAGTTCTTCCATTTCACTTTTTAGTGTAGTTGTGGACTGATTCTAACAGAGTATTTTTGTTTTGAGCAGTACATTTTATTTATTTGTTCATTGCAGGCGATTTAGAAAACATGGGTAAACCAATACAACAATCATCAATCAGAGGTAACCAATAATACTATATTTTTAAAAAATGCTTTAAAGAGTTTTAGCCCTGGTGGAGTAGGTCACTTGGTTAGATCATGGTGCCCTGATCAGAGCATATGCAAGAATCAACCAATGAATACATGAATAAGCGGGACAACAAATCAGTGTCTGTCTCTCTCTCTCCTTCTAAAAATCAATATATAAAATTAAAAATGCTTAAAAAGAAGAAATACATATATATTTTAAAAGTTCACTTCAATTTTTCACCATTTTAAAGCATACAATTTCATGGTGTTTAGTATGTTCCCCAGGTTGTGAGGACACCACCACTACCTTAAATCCAGAACGTTTCATCACCCCCAAAAGGAAGCCTTGTATCTGTTCGCAGGCACTCCCCTGCTCTCCTGCCTCTCAGCCACTGGTCTACTTTCTGCCTCTATGGATTTACTTAATTCTGGATATTTCATATAATGAATCATATATGGATTTTGTGTCTGACTTTTTTTCATTTAGCATAATGTTTTCAAGGAGAAGTTCTTTTTAAAGAATTCTAAATTACAGGTTCTCTGTTGAAAAAGTTTTTCTACTTATCAGGACCTGGTTCAACAAAAATGAACCTATGGCATTTTTGTTTTCCAAAGAAATGATGACATTTTTTTCGCTGTTGATGACATCCAGATTTGAATTACTATTATTTACAAAGTTATTTCATGTAATGGATAAAGCACTCAAAAGCATAATGTAGTGAATTTCCAAAGGAAACCATTCCATCAGATTTGAAGTCATTTATGTAAACATTAACTTCATGAACCAGGACCAATCTTGGTGATATGGAATTTTCATACTAAAAACCTACTTTTAGAGACTCATGGAACTTGCCCATAATCAAATAAGTAAGTCAAATAATTGGTGATCTGATTTCCAATTTGAATAATATATATTGGAATAGTCTTGTGAAATAACGAATAAAGAAAAGACAGGGCCAGAATCAATTAGTTCCTTAACATCATCTTACTTCAGGATCTAGGGTTAGATCAAAGATGTGTCAGTGACTTGTGTATGATAATGCACACCAGACTGTTAGAGCAGCAGAAAGTTGAAAATTCCAAATGACATTTTGGAAGAATATTTGAATGATGGTATGGGCAAATGGTAGTATAACTCATAAATGACATAGATATAATTAGTCATCCAGTGTGTGATGTTTGATCTCTCTACCCTCAAATCATATACAAAAAACACATTCAAGGTGACTTTTATGAACTTGGGATAGGTGATATCGTAAGATAGAAACAAGAAACCATGCAAGGATTGAAAACTCAAATACCTTTTGGGGGTCAGACAGGTAATGTAAATGAGTCAAAGAAGAGTAAGCAATAAGGGTGGTGGGTACTGTAATCAGTTAATTCTGGACTACTCCTCCACCACTGTTCCACTCCACCTAGTCCACCCAAATAAAGCCATTCAAGTTCATTAAAAAATGTTATATTCACTATGTGAGGACACATTAAGAAGTAGTCAGTCTGCAACCCACAAGGGGGCCTTCGCCAGTACCTAACCATGCTGACACCTTAATCTTGTGCTTCCCAGCATCCAGAATTGTGCAAAATAAATGTCTGTAAAAAAAATTTTTTAAACATGTTACACTGGATAAGTTTGCTAGCTGTTAGTCTGTATCTTAGAAACTAGACATTTTATCATGTAATTAAAAGTTCTAGCAAAAGAAACATAAATAAACTGAAAGAACAAAGATTAGTTCGGAAAATATTTATAACATGTAAGAAATACTAATATTCCTTGTATATTAAAAAAAGCTTTGGCAAAGAAATTAACAGTAAAGCAGCAAAACAAGCAAAGGTAAAAACAAGTTATTCGCAGAGGGGAAAATGGCCAATAAATATGAAAATAAGCCTGAATTCTGGAAGCTGTGTACTCAGTCTGCCTGGGTTCAGTCCTCAAACTGCCAGTTACTAGCTGGTGACCTTGTAGAACTCCTTAAACAAAATCTCACTTTCTTTAACTATAAATATGGATATTAACAGTAGTACCTACTTGAGAAGACTAAAATAAAAACAAACAAACAACAATAACAACAAAACGCCCTGGCTGGTGTAGCTCAGTGGACTGAGCACGGGCCTGTGAAGCAAAGGGGTCACCAGTTTGATTCCCAGTCAGGGCACATGCCTGGGTTGCAGACCAGGTCCCCAGTAGGAGACACATGAGAGGCAACCACACATTGATGTTTCTCTCCCACTCTTTCTCCTTCCCTTCCCCTCTCTCTTGAAATAAGTAAATAAAATATATAAAAACAAAGAAATAAAAAAACATAAAGCAGAGGTAAAACATGGACAGTTCACACCAAAAAATCCAAACATCTAATACACATATGAAAGTGAGGCAGTAGATAGCATAAGAAGAACTCTGAGACTGCACTGCTGTTACTGGCTGGCGACTAGCATCCTGGTTGCCAGGAAACGCCTTTTAGCACTTAGAATGAACAGCAAACCAAAGCAGGGAGGAGGACAGAGACTGTCTTACCCACTAAACCAGCAGTCCTGAGCCTGGTCTAATAATATTGCCAGGTGTTCCAACATCACAAGAAAGACTGTTAGCTGAGGAAAGGGAAACCCTTGAAATTTTATGTAGGATTTCCCCTATCTGGGAAAGAAAGCCTTGAAACTGTGCTTTCATCCCAGGGCCTGAAATGTGGGAGAGAATCCACAGTGCCCAAAGGAAGAGCCTATAAATAACTTTGGGTAACTGCCCCAACTTAGCTGTCTCCTGTCACGTATCTGTATGACAACAAGATGTACAAATGGAGTCTGGAGCAAGATAAGGATTCAGACTAACGGACCTCCACACATACCTAAATTTGGGTAGTTGCAAACCCCCAGGAAGCTGACACCACCTTTACCCATCAATCAACATGTCACTTTTTTACAACCATCCTGGCTAAGTCCTCAGAACAAAGGACTAGCTCTCTTGGCTTTCTGGCCTTCTGGCCTCAGGCCACCCAGTCTCTGGCAACCTGGGGGCTTGCCACCCTGGCCTTCAGCTGCCCTTACTTTTGCTGCCCAGGTTTGCCCTGAACCTATGCCTTTCATACCCTGCCTGCCCGTTCCTTGCCACATACGCACCTTAGCTAGGCCCCTTCTCTTCCATGGAAACGCATCACTCATAAACTCTGACTGCTTGCATTATAATAGGTTTGCTGATTTGTAATTCTTTACATGTATCAATGAGAAGAACCAGGTCCCTCTCATCAACAAAAGGATGCTCAACATCCACAGCCACAGTATTACAAATTAAAAACCAAGAAACAGGGGGAGGGAGGAAAAAACCCCAAAACTGAGAACCATTTTTCACTCAGTTTGGCAAAATTATTAGAGATTAATAATATCTGATGTTATGAAGGGCATGGGGCTTCTTGTTGGGGAATATCTATTTAATATTATAAATATGTACACCATTCCCCTAGGAATCCTACCTTTAATAATTCATTTTTGTAGCAACAAAAGCACCAGTACATCGGGTAAATGTGATGGCATATATTATAGAATTGTTTGTAGTGGTAAAGGCTTACAAACATCCTATTTTCCATGAGTAAGAAAATGACTGGATAAATTACTATACATCCATATGATGGCCAGACCTATTGTATATGTACTGACCTCTAGACATGACTATTAAAAAAGTATCAAGTTACAGCTAAATTTCCTATTTTTGCTTTTAAAACACACCCTGTAGTGGGTTGAATGGTAGCTCCCAAAAGGATGTATATCGACCAGAGACCTGTGAATGTGACTTTATTTGGGAAAAGGATTTTGCTGATGTAATTAAGGGTCTAGATACAAGATCATCCTAGATTAGAGTGGGCTCTAAATCCAAGACAAAATTCCTTAGAGGAGACAGGAAGAGAAGATGGAGAAAAGAAGGCCAGGAGAGGACAAAGGCAGAGATTCACAGCCAGGCTGCTACAACTCAGGTAATGCCTGGAGGCGCTAAGAAGCTGGAGGAAGGAGGCCAGGGTTTTCTTCTAGCAGCTTAAGAGGGTGTATGGCCTTACAGATACCTTACTTTTAGACTTCTGGCCTCTAGAACTGTGAGAGAATAAATTTCTGTTGTTGTAAAGCCACCAAGTTTATGGTAATTTGTTACGAAGCCCTAGATAGCCCCTCATGTCCCTTAGTATATGTATGTTTAAACATGATGCATGAACATTGAGAGAAACAGACAACTATCTTATAGACCCTGTGACCCAGGAATTCCACTCCTAGGTATATACTCAATAGAAATAAGTGCTAATGACCACATATATATATATATATATATATATATATATATATATATATATATATATGTATAAATGTTTATATAGAGAGATATATGGATACATTATATCTATATCTATATCTGCATCTATAAATATATTTATGGCACAATTATTCATAATAGCCCCAAACTAAGAGTAATCCAGATGTCCGTGAAAAGTAGAGGGAATAACTAAAATATGGTATATTCATATGGCAATGCTACACAACAATGAAAAAGAGGGAGCTAGTGCTACACACAAGACAGAGGCTTCTCATAGATGTAATGTTGAACAAGTGAAGCCGGACTCCTACAAGTACATACTGGATGCTTCCATTTGTATACAAATTCAAAAACAGGCAAACCTCATCTGTAGTGATAGATATGGGCATTGTGTATAAGCGGTCACAAGCGAGCCTTCTAGGTGGTGCAAATGTCTATGTATCTTGATCTGGGTGGAGAATGTGTATGTAAAAGTCAATCAAAATGTATATGTAAGCTGCATGCTCATTTCTCTGGGACAAATGATCCAGAGTGCAATTACTGGGTCATATAGTAAGGGTATGTTTAGTTTTCCAAGTAACTGCCTAATTTATTGCTAAATTTCTTCTGCCCCTTTTGTTGCAGTTTTTCAATAATGAGTACATACTGTGTTTTGGGGCTTTTGAAAGCTGGTTAGAGATACAAATGGTATAAGGTTCATCATTGTTTCTCACACTTTAAACGTTCACTTACCACTTTCATGATTTGCATCATCATGTATCTGTATTTTTAAAATTTAGTCTTAGCTTTTCAATAAAAGAATTAAACTCTTGCCCTGGCTGGCGTAGCTCAGTGGATTGAGCGCAGGACTGCGAATCAAAGGGCTGCCAGTTCGATTCCCAGTCAGGATACATGCCTGGGTTGCAGGCCAGGTCCCCAGTAGGGGGCATGTGAAAGGCAACCACTCATTGATGTTTCTCTCCCTCTCTTTCTCTCTCCCTTCCCCTCTCTAAAATTAAATGAATAAAATCTTTAAAAAAGAAAACAACAACAAAAAAAAGAATTAAACTCTTCCTTCATTTTAGTCTGCCCATCATCCCTCCTTCTGGCAATGAAACCCCTGATTTATTTGAGGGACCACCTATTCCTCACTGGATACAGTTTTGGTTATACCATCACTTTAGGTGAGTTGCCCTCCTCTTGGTGAGGGGGTAAGCATATAACCCCCCAAAAATTCATCTGGAGGCACTCTGAGATAAAGACTGAAAATGGTTGTCAGGATTTCAACTTGATAGCAGCACAAAAAACTGCCTCATCGCACTGGAGCTGTTCCAACTCCTGATCTTTCCAAAGCTTTGAGTCTTCAACTTTTCCCTGGACTCAGGAGTCTCTCAACCTTTCAAATAATGGTTGTGCTTATTAATAGATTAACAATTCTGTTTGCAACCCCAAATTCCAATATACTGTGAAATTAGTTTTGATGTGGTTATATTTCCTCAAGCACACATTAAAATACATAACTTGATTTTAAATATCCATTCATAAACCACCCTAACAGTTATCTTTTTTTTTTTTAAGATTTCGTTTACTTATTTTCAGAGAGAGAGGAAGGGAAGGAGGTAAAGAGGGAGAGAAACGGTGATGTGATAGAGACAATTTGATCAGCTGCCTATTGCACATGCCCTAACTGAGGACCGAACCTGCAACCCAGGCATGTGCCCTGACCCAGAACTGAACTGGTGATCTCTTCACCTAGTGGGCTGATGCACAACCAACTGAGCCAGCCACACAGGTTAGGGCCCTAATAGTCATCTTGAGTGGTACAAGGCCAAATGAACCTTTGACTCCTCAACCCAAAGAAATCCTTGACATGCAATATATGTTTGTAAAAGAAAAGTATTCAATAAGATTATCTTGATGTCGGTGAGGTTGGCATGCAATTTCTTGTGAACTCACAAGTGTAGAGAAAGGCTATACAAAACTATACTGCAAGAAAATGTTTTTGCATTGATATACCAGTAAGATAAGTCATGCCCAACTGATAAAGTAGCAAGAGTAGTATGTGGCATGGAAAATACTTCTATAAAAGTTATGTTGTAGCTGTAGCTGAGTAGTTCAGTTGGTTAGAACATTGTCCTGCAAGGTTGCAGGTTCCATCCCCGATCAGGGTACATACAAAAATCAACCAATGAATGCTTAAATAAGTGGAACAATTTGATGTCTCTCTGTCTCTGTCTCTGTCTCTCTCCCTTCTGCTCTCTAAAAATCAATTTTTAAAAACAGTTATGTTACAAATTTCAAAATCTCAATTTTCCTGGGTAAATGGTCCAATAGCAGGCTACCTGTGAATCTTTAAAGTGTATTATTAGCTAACAAGTACTTAAGAAGCAAACTTGTAAGGAAAAGCCGGTAGGAAGCTTTAAATCTTTCTGGAGTTCATAGAGAAGTACATTTGAGCAACTTGTAGTCATTCTTCCTATTTCAGTGCCATTTTCATGACTTGGCCATCTGGAAAGCCAACATATTTCAATATGTGATTACTGTATAGCAAGTACTTTAGCAGATGAAGCTGTAGGAGGCAGTTTAATAAACGTTCTTATTCAGTTTTGATCTAATGGAAAACTATGATTGACAATCATAAAAATAATTTGAGTTTTAATTGAATTTTGCTGTTTATAGATCCTCATCACCAAAAACAACTAGGAATGTACCTAAAGATGTTGACAGGCTCCCTCCTTAGTTGATATCCCTGTTAAACCATGACACAGATGGTAAAATGTACAAATCTAACCATCTGTTTGTCCAAGTTCATTTACAGCAGGTTTTCACTTTAGGGGTATATATTTTCCCCTCAGTAATGTTGAGGTAGGGTTGACAAAAGTTGAATATAGTTAAGGTGATTTGATATATGTATGTATACATTGTGGGGGGATATGCTTGCTTTTGAAAGGTCATAGTTTTGAAACATTGTAAACTCAAAACTAACAGCAGTAGTACATCTGCCTTAAACAGAAAAGCTCTCTTTACAAGGTTGAATTTGAAAATATAATACAAAAATAGCTTGCCGCTTTCTAGAATGGAAAAACTCTTGCTCTGGCTACTGTGGCTCAATGGATTGAGTACTGGCCTGCAGACTGAAAGGTTTCTGGTTCGATTCCCAGTCAGGGCATAAGACTGGGTTGCAGGCCAGGTCCCCAGTTGGTTGCATGAAAGAGGCAACTGATTGCTGTTTCTCTTGCACATCATGTTTCTCTCCCTCTCTTCTCCTATTTCTAAAAGTAAATAAATAAAATCTTTAGAATGGGAAGAATTTTCCCATCTACAAAACATGCAGAAAAAGAGCAAAATATTTTTTTAAGTTAGGAAAACGATGCCAGTAATCAATATTCTCTTTTAGCCCAATTTCCAAAAACAATGTAGTTTGATAAATGGATAACAATTCTTCACACTGCCACTAGTAGAAAAGGCATTCAAAAGGAATCATACCGATGATTCTGACCTCAGTATATCACTGTGGGCAGTAGCAGCTGCTCCTACATATTTTCAGCAGGACTTACGAAGATTGCTAATAAGAATGCACTACCTCCTGCTAAAGATGATGTAATATAGTATTTTTTAATGTCAATGTCAATTTTAACTGATAATGATTTAATGTCAATCAATGTGTTCCATTGATTTTGGTATTTGTAAAGGTACATTGTAAAGTTGCTAGTATGTCATCTAAATAATTTTATTTTGCTTTGGCAACAAGTCAAAGAAATATCAAAAGGTGGTACACCAACTAACTTTACTGATTTGTTACAGTTGTTCCCCTGTATTTTTCCCTTAATATTTTGTAATTAACAGGTTTCCCTCTTTAGAAGTTTAGCTTTTTTAGTTACCTTACTTAAATATGCTATATGAAAAGAAACTAGGGTGTCAATGTATTTCAGCAATTACACTTAAGTTTCTTCCTTTTTTTCTGTCTAGAGGAAATTTCTGGTAATGTTGAAGTTAAAATCAAACCCTCTATCTTAATAATAAATTTATTTAAGTAAATACGATAAAAACTAATCAATAACATTCAGTTTGGATATGTCTTACTGATTAATTACAACCTAGAGATCTTCTTTATCATAACATTCATGTTCTTTTGGAAATGTAGTCCTCCCTAGATTGATAAGAATTGTTTAAATTTTAAAAAGTCCAATATTATTCCACTACACGTGATATTTTAACCAAATAAGACCTGATTGATGTAGCTCGGTTGGTTGCATATCATCCCACAAAGTGAAAAGTCACTGGTTCAGTTCCCAGTCAGGGCACATGCCTGGGTTGCAGGCTGATCCCCCCATCAGGGTGTGTGAGAGAGGCAACCAATCGATGTTTCTCTCCCTTTCTTTCTCCTTCTCTTCCCCTCTAAGAATAAACACATCAAATCCTTAAAAAAGCAAATAAAGGATATGGCTTAAAGCATAACAAGTTCTTTGTATTCGTGGCTTGTCTGTGTAGAAATTCCGGAGATAGAATTACAGAAACCGGATCCATGAAGAACGTTTGTGGCGCAATCAGGCTTCTTCATTATCCTTTTTATTAGAATGTAACCTAAGCCACTGTAACTCTTTTGCCCTTGTGACTACCATGATATGTTTTGAAGACTGAAGTTAACTGAAGAAATAGAACAAAGCTTTATTTTAAATGAAGACCTGTGGTAATATGAAGATAAAAAGTCAGGCTAAAAAATTTCAGGTTTGCCTCACTCACTATTAGAGACACCTAGAATGGTATTTTTATTCTCTTTGTAATAATTGTGCATTTTTACTTCATAGAAGAACAAGATCTCAAACCTTAGTTTCTCTAGGTTATTTTCACATTTATAACCATTATTAAGTCCCAAGTTTTTGAAGAGTCTCAGAACAGACTCAGAAATGGCACCTTTACAACACAAAGAGAGAATCTTAATGTAAACTAAGTGCTTGTGTGATAATGATGTGTCAGTGCAGGGTCATCAGTGATCACAAACATACACCTGCTGGAGGATGGTCACAGTGGGGGAGGCTGTCCGGGGGGGTGTGTAGCGGCAGGGATATATGAGAAATCTCAATTTTGTTGTAAAACAAGTTCTGTTCTAAAAAATTAAGTATTTTTAAAATAGGAACTTTTTAAAATAGCCCTGTCCAGGTAGATTGGTTGATTAGAGCATTGTCCTGATGTACCAAGGTTGCAGGTTCTATCCCAGGTCAGGACACATATAGGAATCAACCAATGAATGCCTAAATAAGTGGAACAAAAAATTGATGTTTTTCTCTAAGAGTCTATAAATAAAAAAAAAATGAAAAAAGGCACTTATTCCTAAAAATATTAAAGCTGTAAGCAAAACTCTGAGACTTCATTTAGTTTATGGTCATTTAGTTGCTAGTCCAGGTCATTTGTACTATCTGTTGTAAATTCTTTAAGCAAACCAGTTCATTACAGAGCCAAATTAGATAAATGCTTCTTAAATTTTATTATGAAGTTGACTTTGAAGAGCTACCTCATCAAAGTTTAAGATCCTAGATATATAGGAGGTCCTATTATCTGGTTACATTACCTCTCTAATTAATTATACACATGCCCACTGCTGATAAAAAAATAATCTGGACTTCCGGCCAAGATGGAGGCGTAGGTAGACAGGATTAGCCTCCTTGCACAAACATAAGAAGGATCATAACTAACCTCAAAACAAAAAACAACCAGAACTGCCAAAAAACTGAACTGTATGGAAGTCCAGCCACCAAGGATTTAAAGAAGCATTCATGCAGATGGGTAAGGGGTGGTAAAGACAGGACTTCGGGCAGAGAGGATGTGGTGTGCAGCAGTGGCAGGGCAGTTGCAGCAGGCAGTGGAATGGGTGGTCCCACATTCACATGTGGTGGATAAAAACCTGGAGGGACACCTGGGGAGAGAGCAATTGCAGCCCTAGGCCAGAATGTGCAGCCCAGGATTCCAGCGCCAGGGGAAATAAAGCCTCATAACTTCTGGCTGTAAAAGCCAGTGAGGGTTGGGGCAGCAGAAGAAACTGTTGTTTTCTCGAGAGTCTGTTTAAAGGGCCCCCATGGTCCTAGAATGTATGTGAACCCACCCACTCTGGAACCACCACCAGGGCAACAGCTAGAGGGGAGCCAGTCGCATATGGGAAGTGAGTGAAGTGACTGGAAATGGGGCGAGTGCTGAGCAAGTGGCATTGTTTCCTCTCCCACACATCCCCCACAGGCAGCACCACAGAACAGAAAAGTGCATTGCTCCACCCTGGTGAATACCTAAGGCTCCGCCCCTTACAAAGTAGCAGGTGCACCAAGACCGGAGTTAAGCAGCACTACCTAATACACAGAAACACAGGGAGGCTGCCAAATTGAGGAGACAAAGAAATGTGGCCCAAATGAAAGAAACAGATAAAAACTCCAGAAAGAGCTAAGTAAAACAGAAATAAACAACCTGTCAGATGCAGAGTTCAAAACACCAGTGATAAGGATGCTCAGAGAACTCATTGAGTATGGCAAATGCATAAGGGGAGAAATGAAGGCTACACTAAGTGAAATAAAAATCCACAGGGAACCAATAGTGAAGAGAAGGACGCTGGTGGCTCAAGTATTCAAGAAAAAAAAGGGGGGGAGGCATCAATAAGAATCTGTGACATCTCCAAAAGTGCCAACATCTGAGTCATAGGAATACCAGACAGAGAAGAGGAAGAGCAAGAAATGTAAAACTTATTTGAAAAAATGAAGAAAACTTCCCTAATTTGGTGAGAAATAGACATACAAGTCCACGAAGCACAGAGTCCCAAACAAGTTAGACCCAAAGAGGCCCATGCTAACACACATCATAATTAAAATGCCAAAGGTTAGAGATAAAGAGAGACACTTAACAGCAGCAAGAGAAAGGAAAGAGTTACCTACCAAGGAGTGCCCATAAGACTATCATATGATTTCTCAAAAGAAACTTTGCAGGTGAGAAGGGATTGACAAGAAATATTCAAAGTGATGAAAAGCAAGGGCCTACAACCAGGATTACTCTATCCAGCAAACCTGTCATTTAGAATTGAACGGTAGATAAAGTGCTTCCCAGACAAGGTAAAGCTAAAGGAGTTCATCATCACCAAACCCTTTGTTACATGAAATGTTAAAGGGAGTTATCTAAGAAAAAGATCAAAACCATGAACAGAAAAATGACAACAAACTCACAACTATTAACAACTGAATCTAAAAAACAACTAAGCAAACAAGAGAAAGAGAATCATAGATATGGTAATCACATGGAGGGTTATCAGCAGGGAGCGGGGAGGGGGAGAATGAGGGAAAAGGTACAGGGATTAAGAATCATAAATGGTAGGTACAAAATAGACAGGGGGATGTTAAGAACAGTATAGGAAATGGAGAAGCCAAAGAACTTAGGGGCATGCATGACCCATGGATATGAATTAAGTAGGGGAATTGCTGAAGGGAATGGGGGTACCAGGTGGAAAAGCACAAAGGGGAAAAGAAATGGAGACAACTGTAATAGCATAACCAATAAAATATACTTAAAAAAATAATGGTCACCAATATGTCACATGCATGGTAGTGTTTGATTTTATTTTGATTTAATCTTTATTGTATTTTTTCCCCATTACCATTTAGTTCTCTTATATCCCCCTCCCCCCAGCATGGCCAGTGTTTTATTCTTTGAAGAATGGTTCTGAAACGTCACGCTAAGTCAGGCTGAAAGGTAAAGTTTAAAATAGTTTTTATAAGGATATGTTATAACATATGTAATGATTGTTCACTCTACAAGATCTTGATCATAGAGCTTATGATACACCTAGTTGGCAATAGCACCCAGGTTTTCCAAATTGTCAGTCATCATTTTTCTCTTGTCTGCATCGACTTCTTCTCATTAGCTGCTTTCTGCTTTTGCTGCATGATCTCAGAGTCCCTATAATAGGAGAAAAGGCTGTAAGTTGTCACAGAAAAGCTGATTATGTTCTCCCTTGTTTTCTATATATAACCTATTCAGAATATTACACGACAATTTAAGAGAAGATGTAAACATGCATGTCTTTCCATTTTCATGGGTGGAGACAGAATGAGAAGGCAAAGAATGGAAAGGCTTGGAAGTCAGCTCTTATTTTGAATACCATCTCTACTACTATGACCATGGGCAAATAATCTCAAAGCCTTTCAAAATTAGAACAATACATAACAGGGTTGTTCTGAGGAATAGCTATGAATATATATAAAAGCATCTGACATTAGTTAAGAGCTATATATAGAAATAATAGTAATTATTCTTTGTTGTCCACAAAGTTAATTCACTCTTTTTCCTGGGAAAAAAAGGGGCATTTAAGAAGTCTCCTAGAGCCCTGGCCGGGTAACTCAGTTGAAGTGTCATCTGCTGTCAAGGTTGTGAGTTTGAACCCTGGTCAGGGCACATGCAAGAAGCAACCAATGATTGCATAAGTAAGTGGAACAACAAATCAGTGTTTCTCTCCCTCCCTGTCTCTAAAATCAATAAAAAAAAGAAAGAAAGAAAAGAAACGAGGAAGTCTCCTGGATATACTAACTGGTACCTAGGATAAGAACATAGATGTTATGAAGTAATTCAGTTTCTTATAAGCTGAAAAGCTCAATAGCTAGTGATTAAAAATGGATTACACTAAAGAAAAGTAGGGCATTCAGGGCATCTTCTTAACCCTTTGAGTGTCTGGCTGAACTCCACTGCCATATTAAGTGTGAACTACAACCAGACTATCTGGGTACTTTATTGGGTCTACATTAACATTTCAGATACAATATTTTTTAAAAAAGGAAAAAACCTAAAGGCTTTAGAGCTCAATGATTTGTCTCAAATCACATAAAAACCAAGCTTTGTCCAATTCCAGAGTCCAGGCTCTTTTCTATCTTGTTATTTCATAGATTAAGTATTATGTTTTAGTTCAGGATAAGTAGTTCTGTTCATGTCATAGGACACTTTTGCAAAGCCAAGAACAAAAACAAGGAATGAGAAGACAGGAAAAACACGACAGCTACAGAGAAATGTGGTGTCATTGAGAATAGTGATAGTTTTCTGTTTGAATCCAAGCTTTGCTGTATTTGCTGTATGGCCTCAGTATTGTAACTGAATTCAGAGTCTCAGTTGCCTGTTCTATGCATTGAGCCCAATACCACTCTTCAGGGCTGCGATGATTAGAGATACTATGTATAGAACACCTGGCACAGAGCTTTGTAAAACATGGGAATTCATTAAACAGTGGCTATTACTGAGCCAAGCTAAACTAGGCTCTCCAATAAAAATATTATTTCAGTGTCACTGATCTGTACCACTTTTGCTTTTAATGTAAACACAACTGCAATGTAAAACTTATTTTAATAAATGTCATAGAAGAAAGTACGAATGACACTTAATCTCATTAAACAATGATTCTTAACTCTAGGTGTACATCAGAATCACCTGGGAAGTTTTTTTTTTTTTGAAATTAGGTTTAACTAAGGTATAATAACATTTATCTAGAACACTTTTTATATTTTATTTTTTTTAATTCTCACCCGAGGACATATCCACTGATCCTAGAGAGAGAGAAAGGGAGAGAAACATCGATGCAAGAGAGAAGCATTCATCAGCTTCCTCTGGCACATGCCCTAACCGGACCGGACTGGAATTGAACCCAAGATCTGTTGGTGTACAGAATGATGCTATAATCAACTGAGCCACACTGGCCAGAGCTAGAGTACCTTTTAATGCCTAACCTCAGACTAATTACCTGGTAAATCAGGACTGGGTGTAGGGCACAATAGACTGAGCAGGCTTCAGTTTCCTGGGTGGTTCTAACGTGCAGCCAGGCTTGAAGACCACAGAGAAGCCACACTAAAGCATGTCTAATCAATCATTCACTTGACCTCCAAGTTCCACATGGACAACAATATTTGACTTTAGAATAACATTCAACTTTGATTAACTGTTTTAGAAACATGAATACATTTTTTTTTCACTTAAGCTCAGTCTCACAGTATTCCTATAGTAGTTTTGTATCTTTGTCATACATAGTCATATACCAAGGCTATTCATTTGTATTTTGTCCAACCCAATGGATTTTCCAAAGTCAATACAGCTGCATATATTTACTTTCTTTGTCTCCTTCCAAACAGCTATCACTATAATTGAGACACCTGTCATCTCTACTAGTTTGGACAGAATGCCTGCTTTGAAAGTGTTGCAGCGATCAGAGGGGAATAGGGAGGGAGATAATGGTGGAAAGAAGGGGAAGGGACTAGTCAAAGAACATGTATGAATGACCCATGGATATGGCCAACACTGTGGGGATTGACAATGGGAGTGTGGAGTGGGGTGTGGGCTGGGTGGGGGAGGGCAAAGAGGAAAAAAACTGGGGCAACTGTAATAGAATAACAATAAAAAAATATTGTATCCCTGGCACCTAACAGTGGACATATGGAAGACATTCATTTGCTGTGCTAAAGGAAGTTCTTATGGTTGTAGTGGAGTTACATGAGGTTTTTCTCTGCAAAACAAGCATTAGCTTGAGAGCATTAAATTCTTCATCCATGGGTTGGGATAACTACCTCGTGTAGTTTTAGTATGCCTGGCACACAATAAATATTCAACTGCATAACCCCTTTCTGCAGGCTAGGCATGGTTCTACCAAGAATTTAAAAGAGGCTTTCCATTCTCCACAATGAAAACTTCAGTGACTTGAGAATTCTATTAGTATCACTGACCTTTGTTTTCTCTGAGAGGTAGTCAAGCTATCCTCTTTTCTTTTTCCCTTGCTAATTTCCTGGGATTTCTTCATGTTTTTCTGGCGGGCAAGTTCCCGCTGATTTCCACCTACAAAGAGAAACGGTCATATTCTTTTCACACTTCCAAAATTAGTAAATTCCATTATAAGGCTCTAATTTAAGTGCATCTGAAGTGCATTTGCTTTTTAATAGATAAGTCAGCAGACTACTGAACTGAGTGGTGTTCCCAGCTCTGACCACAAGGAGGAAGCTTAAAGGTACATACTTAAGGTCTTAAAAGTATTATGATTCCAATCAAGGTGTTCACAGTCTCTCCACACCAGATCTCGTAAACCGGGCATTCCATTCCAATAGACTGTATGTACGGGCCAAAATAAGTTCTGGCTTTTGCGGGGTGTGGGTGGAGAAAGATACACCGAGATCGCACTTCGTACAAGTTGGCCCACCACAAGCCAACTGTTAAGCAAGCAAATGCAGATGCTTGTGAAACGTTACCTGCGAGGGCCAAACAAAAGAACTAGGGAGGAGACTCAGCCGGAGCTCAGTTTTTATTAGGCCTTATGATTTTAAGTATCAGCTACAGACCACCTCCAAAACAGGACCCCTCCCGGGACTGCGGTCTCCACACACCTCACCTCCGGGGAGGTGTTCTTTACCGTGTAAACTCGCGCACCTCAGGGGCAGGCACCCTTTCAGGCTGCACCGAAGCCAAGCGTCCCTCTCTCTGCTGAGCGAAGGGGTCCCCGCCCTGTCTGACCGAAGGGGATTCATCAGCCAGCCCCCGCCTCCCCGCCAACCGCGCCTCGGTGACCTATTGGCTTCCTAACCGGGCACTCCCCGCCGCTCCCCCATCTCGTCCGCACACTCACGGGCCATTGCGGACCAGCCGGCCGAGCCTTGGAAGAGAGCAACTCAGAAAAGGAACAGCCTCCTCGCTGGCTCAGCGGACGTCCTCACTGAGAGATCTGGAAAGCTGAGCCAGTGCCCGCCCTCCGCTGGACCCCGCCTCTGCCGGGTCCGCCGCCCCGCCCATCAAGACACGCTACAGCCACCGGAGCGACCCCCCAACCCGAGCGCGTGCGCCGCGGGGCGGGGCGGGGCGGGGCGGGGCGGGGCGGGGCTGACCCGACCCGACCCGGCCCTAAGCGGCAGGTCCGGGAGCCTGCTGGCACTCCCGGCATCTTCCGCCTTGCAAGTTGGGTAGAGTCCCAAAAACAGGTCTTGTGTCTGAGAGAGAGGGCTAGACGTGTGTGGATTTTCCCCACCGTGTACCCGGCACTGAGGCATGACCGGCTCCCATTTTGGAAAACAAAAATGACAAATGCTATAACATCTAACTTGCCAACAAAGAACGTTAGCTTTCCTCATTCATCCTCTTGCAGCGACTTGAAAGGGATGAATGAGACAGAGCAGATTGAGATTAATTGCGAAAGGCAGTGTTTGGCCTTTACTTAATTTCCTTCCTTATTCTCGCACCAACCCTGCAAGGTAGGCAGGCTTCATTGTTCTCAGTTTACTCAAGAGGAGACTGAGACTCAGACCAGAAGCTACTAACCCAATCTTCAAATTTAAGACAGACTCTAAACTCTGTTCATTTCCCTTTTTATACCAGCGCCCTTGTCACGGTCGACCGTACTTTAGGAGTTTTAAGTTAATGGTTTTGTGCTTAGGTTGTGTGATGGGGAGAGGATGGTGGAGATGCAGTCTTACCTCATATTTAGAGTAACACAGAATAACCTTGGAACTCACGTAAAAGCTGTGGAGCACCTGCCGTTGCTAGAAACACACATGTAAAGATGCTTGATGTTTATCTGGTTGGTCCTTATTTCTTTATCCCGTTAACCATTACAAACTGAGAATGTTTAGAAGTGTTCTCGATGCCCTAAAATTACCCTCAATTAGCACTGAATATGTTAGCTATTGTTGTCGTTTTTTTAATCTCTGAGAGCCTTGCTCATCACTCTCTACCTGTCACCCCTCCTCCTCAATACAGTTTGCAGGACAGGTGTCTGTTTCTACTTAGCGAACCTCTTCTGGAATAATTTGAGCAGGGGACTTTCTGGCCAGGTTCTTTATGGAGATAAAAACATCGTGAACAAGGGAGGGAAGGAAGTGTGATTGAAAGGTAAGTGGTAGAGTTGTTTCTGCATATGGCCTTAATTTACAGTCTCATTGAGCTTTTTCTTTGCAGCTGAAAATACAACTTTTGAGTTGTAGGGATACACATCATGTACAGCATGTACATGAGAAATGGTGGATGTGTCTGCTGGTAAAAACTGAGAATTTAAAAATTATTGTGATGCCATTAAGAATTTACTCCATAAATTTGGGTGTGTAACAAATATTTGACTTTAATAATAAAATTAAATCTGACTCTATTCTCATCTTTTTACTAATGAGAAATTACCTCTTAGTCATTACTGACTTTCTTACCTGCAGAATTGTGGAGATGCTCTAGATGCTTATGTGGAACAGAACAGTTGAGGAAAGACCTTGTGTCTTCAGTTTATATGAGAATATGCTGTACAAAGCTATGTGGTCCTGGCAGTGGCTCCAAGATTCTTGAGACAATTCCAGCAGGTTTTTTTGTGTCGTTGTTCATATCGATTTATTGAGCTTCTTCTTTCTTTCATTGATTTGAGAGAGTGAGAAGGGAGGAGGGAGGAAGGCAGAGAGAGAGAGAGAGAGAGAGAGAGAGAGAGAGGGGCAGACATTGATTTGTGTGCATCTGTTGTTGCTTCTTGTATGTGCTTTGACAGGGGATTTAGCCTACAACCTTTGCAAGTGGGAACAATGCTCTAACCAACTGAGGTGCCTGACCAAAGCTCTTGAGCTTCTTCAAGTGTATCTGAGGTTCTGTTGCTTCCCTAGAGTACTGGAGGGAGCCCACGGAACTCATGAAACTCCATTTTCTTTCAAGTCTCAGAGCAATCTCTTCTATGGTTTCAGCCTTGTCTTCCTACTGTCAAAAGCCCATGTCGTTCTTTCTCCCTCTGGATGACCTAGCAATCTCTTCAATTAGTTCAGTATTTTACTCCTTTGATATTTTGTTATTAACATAGCAGGATGTTCTTGTAGAATAATTTTATCCTTCTGAGAAGAAAATGAGAACTTTATGTTTCCACAAGTCAGGGTATTTGTATTACAAGTTCAAAAACAGGCGCACACTCTGTAGATCTAACCCCCTCTCTGCCTAATTTTCCTCTATCATAGATGCCTTGTCTAACCATCCAACCTAAAGTAAGCCAGTCTCTTATTAATTTGTCATATCACCCTTTATATTTTTAGAGTATTTAATGCATTCTTAAGTTATTTTGTTAATTTGTTTGTTGTATTTTTTCCTCCCCTACCCAGAATGCCTGTTTTATCGCTCTACTGCTACTTCCTGTAGTAGATTAAGAGTACTCGCATTAATTTATAGTTTTAACTGTAATCATTTTGAACAGGCAGTACATCCACATTAAAAAGTACACCACCACATACAGTGAATGCTCTTCTTCCCTCGACATCTTTCTCAGAAACTCAGTTTCTTTCCTAGGAGGTAACTATTATCAGTTGCTTCACACTTGAATTTCTAATCTAGTTCTACTTAATTTAGAATTTCTAAGCCTTGGGCATGTGCTGGAGAACAAGCCCTGCTCCACAGAACACTGTAAAAACAAAATCGGTCAGCGATCGGTCAGCTCTCCCGTAAAAATTTGGACTGAGGGATTGACTTCCTCCCCCCCACCTCTTTTCAAAAACTCCTAAGGACGCCTGGAGAGGGGAGAGCGCACCGTCTTGCGTCTCTATTTCTAGTTCAGCGGTAATCCACTCTGTAGTTTGACAGTTACCATGGCTCCGGGCGCTGTGCGTCTTACGTCATTCCGCAGCGCTTGGTGATGACGCAATTAGTTTAGGCTCCATCTGAGGGCTGGGAGCTAGGTGTAGGGGGAAATTTAGCTGTTACTGTTGCAGGGTCATGAAGAAGAGGCGGCGGCGGGAGGCAGCAGGAGGCGGCGGGGCCGTGAATCTGCTGTAGCTGCCCGTTGGGCTGGCTTGTGCCTTTGTGGGAAGGGCGTAGTTCTTAAACCTCTCTCCGGGCAGCGGCCGGGGCTCGGGGCTAAGAGCGGCCGTAGGGCCGCCTCCCCGGGCCCCGTGGCTCCGCCATGTTCCGCAGGGCACGCCTTAGCGTGAAGCCGAATGTCAGACCTGGTGTGGGCGCTAGGTCCTCCACCACCCCCAATCCCCAGCGTGGACAAGAAGCTCTCAGGCCGCCGGAACCCGCAGCGGCCTGTGACCCAAAGCCAGCAGAGCCCACAGATGTGCCTCTGGTAGATTTCGAGGGAGCGGAGCCCCAAGAAGAGGCTCCCAGGAGCAGGTAAGTGCTTGAAGAGGGGAGCATTTTCATCTCCGCCTCTCCGGGTCCGTCAGCTGGAAGCTGAGCAGTTGAACTTTACCGTAGGAGTAACTCTCTCGCTTGCGCCAAGTCTTACAGTTGAGGCCGGATGATACAAGTCTTACAGTTGAAGCCGGATGATACAAGTTATCCGGGAGAGAAACAGGTCTTCAAAGTGGTCGTGGGAGGAATTCAGGGGTAACAATCTTGAAGTGAATGATATCCACATGTCTTATTAGTCGTTAGAGAATTTAGGTTAGCGTAGTTTTCAGTCTTCTGTAGTACTTTGTGGGGACGGTACTTTACATCTTAAAAAACATTTTTATTAAAAATTTTTTTGTTGATTGATTTTTAGAGAGAGAAGGTAGAGGGAGAGAGAGAGGAAGGAAGAGAGAGAAGCATCGATTTGTTGTTCCACTCATCCGTTGGTTGTTTCTTGTATGTGTCCTGACCAGAGATCCAACAGCAACCTTGGTGTGTCGGATGATACGCTGACCAACTGAGCCCCCCAGGGCCCATTGATTTTTAAATGAAAACCAGTGTTATTTTGGCTCTGCAGATTAATGTTTGTGGAAAGGTCTGGTACTTGCTTTGATTTGAGGGTGTGCCCCTTTAACATGGTGACCATGCTTTCTGAATGGAAAAGCATGTGTCATGTACCGTTTTTGCATTCAGGATTCTTCAACTGAATTGAACAACTTAGTAGACTTTGCCTAGGCAGAATTTACTCATTTGTAGAATGATGATACTATTACTTGCTTTGGGAATTATTGTGGAGATTAGGGATAACCGATATAAACCATAAGTTGTTTGTTTAAAAGGACACCAGTAAAAACCAACTTACCACCACCACCTCCACCCAAAAAAAGAAAACAATTTAAAAAAAATTATAATGAGATGGCATAAATTCTGTTTATACTGTGGCTTGAAGGTGAAAATTTTATTCTTTTTGGCTCCTCTTCCTTTGTTGGCCTGAACTGGTGCTGGGAATAGGGTGTTATTTTGCTAGCTTAATGATACTTAGTAATTTCCAAGTTGCTTAAATCAATTTGCTTCAAAATTCCTTCCAAAAATGGAAATACAAATACCAGTCACTGTTAAATTAATAAAATTCACAGAGCTCCTGTTAACATATGCATATAATGTGTGATGACTGATTATTTAATAAATTACTAAAAGTCTGTATAGTCTTGACAATTATGACAGAGAATATTTAATTCTTAGAGTTAACATTTAGGGAGTATACTGTGTTTTTATCATGTGTTTTTCTTTTTTATGGATCTTCACTATTTGTAAAAATCCATAGGGTACATGTTCTTTTTAAAATTTTTTAAATCATTATTCTGTTACAGTTGTCCCAGTTTTTCCCCCTCTCCCTTTCTCTGCCCAGCTCACTACCTGCTCCCACAGTCAATCCCCACACTGTTGTCCATGTCCATGTGTTTTTTGACTAGTCCCTTCCCCTTCTTTCCTCTATTATCCCTTATTCCCCACCCCTCTGGTCACTGTCAGTCTGTTCCATGTTTCCATGCCTCTAGTTCTATTTTGCTTGTTAGTTTATTTTGTTTATTAGAGTCCTCTTATAGGTGAGATCATATGGTATTTGTCTTTTCTTCGACTGGCTTATTTCACTTATTTCACTTATATTTTCCAGTTCATCCATGCTGTCACCAAAGGTAGGAATTCTTTCTTTCTGCTGTGTAGTATTCCATTGTGTAAATGTAGCCCAGTTTGTTGATTGACTCGTTTACTGATGGGCATTTAAGCTGTTTCCAGCTCTTGGCTATTGTAAATAATGCTGCTGTGAACATTGGGGTGCATAGGTTCCTTTGAATTGGTGATTCGACATTCTTAGGTTATATTCCCAGCAGTGGAATCCCTGGGTCAAAAGGCAGCTCCAGTTTTAGTTTTTTGAGGAAATTCCATACTGTTTTCCACAGGGGCTGTGCCAGTGTGCATTCCCACCAAGAGTGCACTAGGGTTCCCTTTTCTCCACAGTCTCACCAGTGCCTGCTGTTTATTGATTTGTTGGTGGTGGCCATTCTGACTGGTGTGAGGTGATATCTCAATGTGGTTTTACTTTGCATCTCTCTGATGGCTAGTGATGTTGAGCATCCTTTCATATGCCTAGGGACTCTCTGTTTGTCCTTGGAGAAATGTATATTCAGGTCCTTTGCCCATTTTTTAATTGGACTTTGTCTTCCAGGTGTTGAGTTGGATGAGTTCTTTATATATTTCAGAGATCAGCTTTATCCAGTGTATCATTGGCAAATACGCTCTCCCATTTGGTCAGTTCCCTTTTCATTTTGAGGATGGTTTTTTGTAGCTGTGCAGAAACTTTTTAATTTGATGTAGTCCCATTTGTTTATTTTTTCCTGAATTTCCTTTGCCCTAGGAGATATATTGGCAAAAATACTGCCATATGTGATATCTGAAATTTTCCCGCCTATTTTTTCTTCAAGGATTTTCACGGTGTCACAACTCATATTTAACTCTTTTATCCATTTCGAGTTTATTCTGGTGTATGATGTAAGTTGGTGGTCTAGTTTCTTTCTTTCTTTCTTTTTTCTTTTTTTTTTGCATATACCAGTCCAGTTTTCCCAACACCATTTATGGAAAAGGCTATTTTTACTCCATTGTATGCATATGCTCCCCATGTCAAATACTAATTGACCATAGAGACATGGGCTTATTTCTGGGCTCTTTTTTTCCAGAGACATATGTTCTGTACTTATGCATTCAAGATAATTGGTGTGGAATGCATATGGTGCATGTATCACATTATAAATGGTTGGGATAAGAATTTAAGTTGGAGACTTTTTGGAAAAGTTATAGGTTTAGCCATTTTCCACTTTTTATGTATAACTGTAACATATGAAAAAAGTAGCATATTAACTTTGTAACATTAAAAAGCTTTTAATTAATGACATACCTTTGTTCCTCTTTTTAAATTTTTAATTCTTATTTTTTGATTTTTAGAGGGAGGGGAAGGGAGGGATAAGGAGAGGGAGAGAAACACCTATGTGAGAGAAACATCGATTGGCTGCCTTCCATACCCATGCCTCTACTGGATACCAAACTGGCAACTCAGGCATGTGCCCTGACCTGGAATTGAACCGGCAGCCTTTTGCTTTGTAGGATGATGCCCAATCAACTGAGCCACACAGGCTGGGGGCGCCCACTGGCCCCCTCCCCCCTCTTTCTTCTTGACTTACCTTGCTTCCTGAAACACTTATATCCAATCTGAATTATATCTAATATTTAATTTGGAGTGACTGCGCATTTTTTGGGAGTGAAGAGTTTGATAGCTGTGTAAGTAGAGTTGTGTCTGACAAAAGATAAATGATTTCTGCCTGAAACAGAATTTTGTTTGATTAGTGTAGCTAAATGTATATATTCAAATACTGCAATATAGATATTTCAGAGGTTTGATGTGTATGTTTGGTTTGACTGATCTCAGGTTGGTAGTAAAAGTAAAATGCCAATAATTTAGGTCAGTTTAGAAGGATGTTGGTGTGAATTATAAGCTTAATTTTAAAAAAATTAACTCAGTTATTTAGTGTTTCAGATTAGGCTAAATAAGGTTTTTTTTTTAAAGATTTTATTTATTTATCTTTAGAGGGGAAGGGAAGGAGAGAAGGAGAGAAATATCAATGTATGCTTGCCTCTCGTGTGTCCCCTGCTGGGAACTGGAACTGGCCTGCAACCCAGGCATGTGCCCTGACTGGGAATCGAACTGTGGTTGTTTGGTTCGCAGGCCCGTGCTCAATCCACTGAGCTACACCAGCCAAGGCTTTTTTTTTTTTTTTAGGGATCTAGCATTAGCATAGAATTATGTGCTGTGATGTGCTTAGGGACTTGAAATTTGAAAAAGATAACAGTCTTCATTAGAATTTATATATCTAATGATTTACTAAAAATTTTTACTGCAATCTCTGTTATAAGTAACATATATCTCTAGTCATTTTCTTTTTAAAATAATGAGACTTTACTGTTTTGGATTTCTACCAGATTATTTATTTTTAAAATTTTATTGATTTGAAAGGGGAGGGGAGATTGAGAGAGAGAGAGGGGCATCAAGTTTGCTGTTCCATCTATTGATGCATTCACTCTATGCGCCCTGACTGGGCATCGAACCTGCAACCCTAAAATGTCGGGATGACACCCTAACCAACTGAGCTACCCACCCAGGACACCAGATTGATTTTAAAATTAGAATATTTAAAAGAAGGCCCATGAAGCCCTTTTAATTTTCTTTTTGAATTTCAACAGTGATGAAAAGACTCATGGTAAGAGTGATATTGAAGAACCCAGTAAATCTTCCTCTACTGTTTCACAGAGAAGAAAGCGAATATCAAGTACTCCTACACTGGTTAAGCCTGGTGTCCGTGTTCCACCAGAGCCTCATCCCTTATCTACAGTCAATCAAGAAGCTCCACAGCCAAACTCGGTTCCAACAAAAGAGAAGCAGCCATGCTCAGACAGATACCGAATATACAAAGCCCAGAAACTGAGAGAAATGTTAAAAGAAGAATTAAGGAAAGAGAAGGTAAGAGAAAAATCAGAATTTTGACTGCTGTCTTCTAGGTTTCTCTTTTTATGTCAGTCAGACATCATTTGGAGGAAAAAATTAAGCATCTATAGCATTTTTATGGTGGATCAAAACCAAATAACATCCCTCATATTAATATCTCCTTTCTTAACAGAATGATTAAGAAGCACTATGGACTTAAGCTATATTTTCCATGATACTAATTTTTATATATTTTATTAATACATATCTTTGTTTTCGGTGAAGGCCACAAACACAGGTTTCACACACACACACACACACACACACACACAAACACATACACAGAGATACACATACAAGCATATGTATAACTTTTAATTGGATTTTTTATGAGGATGTCCAAGTGACACGAATTATATACATTTGATTTAAGACAAGTATAGTTGAACAGAAATGAATTAGTAATATTTTCTAAATAGACAATATGGGAAATTATAAATGGGAAAATTTTTTATGTGTGCATATAGTAGTGCCGTGTTCTTTTTAATCTTGAAGATTATTTTTTAAATGTATTTCATTGATTATGCCATTACAGTTGTCCCATTTCCCCCCTTCATTCCCCCTCCACCTTGCACAACCCCTCCCACCCACACTCCCCGCCTTTAGTTCATGTCCATGTGTCATAAGTTCTTTAGCTTCTACATTTCCCACACTACTCTTGCCCTCTCCCTGTCTATTTTCTCCCCACCGTTTATGCTATTTATTCTCTGTACCTTCTCCCCCACCTCCTCCTCCCACTCCCCTGTGGCTAACCTTCTATGTCATCTCCATTTCTGTGGCTCCGCTTCTGTTTTAGCTGTCCACTTAGTTTGCTTTTGTTTTAGGTGTGGATGTTAATAACGGAGTTTGCTGTCGTTTCACTGTTCATATTTTTTATCTTCTTTTTCTTAGATAAGTCCCTTTAACATTTCACATAATAAGGGCTTGCTGATGATGAACTTCTTGAACTTGACCTTATCTGAGAAGCACTTTATCTGCCCTTCCATTCTAAATGAAAGCTTTGCTGGATAGAGCAGTCTTGGATGTAGGTCCTTGCCTTTCATGACTTGGAATACTTGTTTCCAGCCCCTTCTTGCCTGTAAGGTCTCTTTTGAGAAATCAGCTGAGAGTGTGATGGGAACTCCTTTGTAGGTAACTGTCCCCTTATCTCTTGCTGCTTCTAGAATTTTCTCCTTCATTTTAATCTTGGCTAATGTAATTATGATGTGCCTTGGTGTGTGCTTCCTTGGATCCAACTTCTTTGGGACTCTCTGAGCTTCCTGGACTTTTTGGAAATCTATTTCCTTTGCCAGATTGGGGAAGTTCTCCTTTATTATTCATTCAAATAAGTTTTCCACTTGTTGCTCTTCCTCTTCTCCTTC
>PVKM010004357.1:0-52532 GCA_004027735.1 Carollia perspicillata
TTTGCCATTTCCCCTGAGAACACCATGCTAAGAGTATAATTTCCTCTCTCCTAGACTGTAACTATTCCTTCTGGAACTTAAGTATTTCCCATAAGAATTGTTGCTATAACTTGGTCCCACCTAAAATCTCCAAATTCAAATCAAATACCCAAAATATAAAGATCTCTCTCAAATTCAGTCTAGTTATCTATTGGTCAACCCAATAGATAGCCAGTAATAATTAGTCTGTTTTATCAAAAGTGATGTAGAACGTTGCTTTATGTTAAATTATAGGTGGTACAAACTGTGAATTAAAATTAGGCAAACTATCTTTTTTATGTAAGTAAGTCTCACAATTAAGAATGTATAGTAATTAGTTTCAAATTGGGGTAAATCATGAAGGAATGTTAGATATCCTGGGAGTTATTTACATGGGAACAGATGCCTATGGAAGCTAAATGGAGTGTGGAAATTTCACAGCAGGCTGTAGTAGAAGAGATGAATTAATAAAATGATCACATTTCAAGTTATGTCTAGAATGAAATAGAATTTTTATGTATTTTCAGAGATTCCTATTTTTGGTAGTAGAAGACAGGAGAAAGTTCACAATAGTTATTTTGATAAGTATGGTCACAAAGAATACCAACACAAATATATCTAACTTTTATAGCAAAGAAGTCAATGTATATATATATATATATATATATATATATATATATATATATATATATATAAAAGACAGAAATCAATAACAACAATTTAAAAATATCTAAAATGGTTGCTGTGTGTACATAACTAATAAGCTACTATTACAATTAAAGGCTGTTCCATAGCATACTGAGCCCTCAATTTCAAATAGGATGTCATGCATACACTCAGACAGATGTTTACTGTGATGGTGACAAACCTCAGAGCCTATCAGGGACTTCTCTGAGTTATAGCAACATCAATGAAATCTCATTTCAAGCCCATTCCTTGCTTCGTTTTTAGAGAATTAAGGTCAGTTAGAAAAAAACCACCATCTTACACCCTCAGTTCAGACTTGCTATACAATCTCTAGCTTACTTTAGATTACCTTGGCATAGAAAATGATGTTGAATCCTACACTGTTGGTCAATGTGAAATGCCCTAATTAAGCTTTCATACTTGAGGTGTGGCTAATTAGCATTAGAACAGTCTAAACTGGCAGGGGTGTCCAACCCACAGCCCGCGGGCCCAATGTGGTCCTGGATGGCTATGAATGCTCCCCAATGCAAAATTGTAAATTTACCTAAAGCCTTTTTTGCTCATCAGTTTTTGTCAGTGTTTGTGTATTTAATGTGTGGCCCAGAGGCACTGAAAGGTTGGACACCCCTGAATGCTTTCGCATTTTGGCCTCAGTTGCCTTAATTTGGAGCAACACAGGGAGGTTTAGTAATTTACATATTAGCTATGGGAATTATTTTTCTTTGGTGAAATGAATAATATTTTGACATATAGACAATGGTTAGAAAGACCTCTCACCGTGCATTGAGCAGGTAAAACCCTCTGAGTGGCCATCGCCACCTAGAGTTCCATTTAGCCAACTGCGCTGTATTTAACAAACATTCTGTGGTGTTATGCCCAAAGGTAGCTGAACCTGGCCACTAAAATGTATGGGATGGTGAAAAAGTTCATTTGTTTTTTTCCTGTAAGATGGTTCTAGTAGCACTTACTTGTCTTTAACGTGATTCGAAACAATTGTGTTAGATTGTACTGTGACAGCTGTCATATCAGCATGCATTTTGAAAAGAACTTATCAAAATTGGTAAATTTCTTGTAGCCATTTTAATATTGAAGATGGAAGAAAATAAGCAACATTTTCAGCATATTATATATTATTATTTCAAGAAAGGTAAAAACACAACTGAAACGCAGAAAGAGATTTGTGCAGTGTATGGGGGAAGGTGCTATGACTGATCGAATGTATGATGCTCCATGGTTGGGTAGACTAGTTGAAGTTGATAACAATCAAATCGAGACATTAATTGAGAACAATCAATGTTCTGCCACTCAGGACAGAGCCAACATACTCAAAAATTCCAAATCAATAAAGTTACTGGTGAAAATGAAAAATGTATCTTTTATTTTATGAAAAAAACCATATGGACTTTTTGGTCAGGGCAATAGTTCATGTGCCTCAAGTGAATCTTTCATGCAGGCTTCTTGTCAGAGAGACAAAAAAGGTAGGTAGAAATTCATGAATTTAACAAGGACAGGCCATGTTTGTTGTCTGCATGTTGGGCAGAATTTGGTTGGAAACTTTAATTGTAATATGTGCCCTGGAAGTGAAGCGAATAGGAGAAAAGCTTATGTCAAAGAAGTATCGACATCAGCCTTCCTCCTTTGCATAAGCTTTCCATTTTTAACAGACTTTGGATTTCACACACAATCCAGACATTAATAGAACATCACCAAAAAATACATATAATAAGAATTTAAAAGAGAATAACATGAAATTATTTATTTTTAAAATGTGGTAGTATATGGAGGCTACTTACTCATCAGTAGCAAAATACCTAATAATTAAAAAACCCAGTAAATTGGCTTGAGTGTTTTTCAGCAAAACCATGATTAATTCTAATGTCTCACATTTTTATACCTTCTTAACTGGTATCCTCACTCTGGCTTCTCTGCATTTTAATCTAAAATAGTCTTATTAAAAATGATCCCTGAATGCTAACTTGTTTTCCTCAGACTCCAGGTCCTCATTAATTATAGTGATCCTATTAATTACCTAAGTCTGCTGTGACAATGTACCACAAACTGGGTGGCTTAAAACAACATATTCTGTCATAGCTCTGGAGGTTGGAAGTTCAAAATCAAGATGTTGACAGGGTTATGCTCCCTGTGAAACCTGTAAGGTTGCCTCTTCTAACTTCTGGTGTTTGCTGGCACTCCTTGGCACTCCTTGGCTTATAGATACATCACTGCAATTGCTGCTTTTGTCACAGGATAGCCATCATCTTTCAGTGTCTATGCATCTCTGCCTTTATACGGTGGTCTCCTCTCTATGTGTGTCTATGTCTGAATTTTCCTTTTCTTTTTTCCCCTTAAAAAAAAGATTTTATCTGTTTACTTGTAGAAAAAGGGGAAGAAGGGGAAAAAGAGAGGGAGAGAAATACCAATGTGTGGTTGTCTCTCGTGCCCACAACTGGGGACCTGGCCTGCAACCCAGGCATGGGCCCTAGATTAGGAATTGAACTGGCAACCCTTTGGTTCACAGGCCAGCACTCAATCCACAGAGCCACACCAGCCAGGGCAAAATTTTCCTTTTCTTATAAGGACACAGTCATATTGGGTTACAGCACATCCTAAGGACCTCATCAAATCTGGAATACACTTGCAAAGATCTTATTTCCAACTAAGATCAGATTCTCAGGTATCAGAGTTGAGGGCTTCAACATTTCTTTTTGGTGCTCAAAATTCAATGCACAACAGTGACCATATCATGTTCAATCCAGGGCACTGTTGAGAGTAAAAGGATAAATGCTATTAAAAATTATGCTTAAATAATAGGTATAAGCTGTCACTGTCCCAGGCACACTGGAATGTATGAGCATCATGTCCATGATACAATCTGGCAATGTCTCCAGCTTTTATTCCCCTGTTGGACTATTCACTCCTTAACCTCTGGGCTGACTGTGCCCTAGACCACAGTTTTGCAAGCTTTTTATCAAATGACTTTTGTTGTCTTCTTTAAAACTTATGACCTGAATTCCACTTAAACTAATATAAAGACTAGTATCCTTATTCCTTTTTTATTTGCACTTATTTATATAATTTTCCATGCATTTATTAGTTAATTTTGTGGTGTCTCAGTTGAATAAAATTGATTAAACATAATTATTGGTTTATGGCACATCATCATTACTATATATGCTTCACATTCATTTATTTATTTATTATACAATGAACATCCTGAAACCTACTACTCAACCAAGCAGAGATCCTTAAAATTAACTTTTTAAAAAGGTTTATTTCTTTATTTTAGACAGAGGGGAAGGGAAGTAGAAAGAGAGGGAGAGAAACATCAATGTGTGGTTGCCTCTTGCGCATCCCCAACTGCGGACCCTGGCCCCCAACCCAAGCATGTGCCCTGACTGGGAATTGAACCAGCGACCCTTTGGTTTGCAGGCTGGTGCTCAATCCAGTGAGCTACACCAGCCAGGGCATAAAATTAACTTACAATTCATAAGCTCCTTCTCTATTGAATTTCCCTGTTTCCACGTCCCTCCACCTTCAGGTATCCCACTGTTTTGAATTTGGTGTTTATCATACTCTTACTTCAAATTCAAGAGGTTAAATATATATTAGTTTTGATTATTCTTGTACTTTGAAAAAGGATATTATGCTGTTTGAGGTTGTGAGTACCTGAATACTTGAACAAATTGTGAGCCACTGTTGTTCACTATCTACCATAGGTGGGCCATGTAGTATAGAACATGAATCATCCCTTTGTGTAGTCTATCTTCTCTGTGGACACAGCATCACCTCACTTCATCTCCTCATATAGACATTGTATGATCTCCCATCATCATGAGAAGGGTGAGTACAGGACAGTAAGACATTTTGAGAGACAGACCGTATTCACAAAACATTTATTAATAGTAGATTGCTATAGTTGTTCTATTTTTATTATTGTTGTTCATCTCTTACTGTGCCTAATTTATAAATTATACTTTATCACCAGTGTGTATGTATAGGAAAAAACATGGTAGAGATAGGGTTTAGTACAATCCAGAGTTTCAGGCATCCACTGGGATGTTGAGACGTGCCATGCACACATAAGGGGGCACTCTCCTCATCTCTTTGTGTATAACTTGCTAAAGGCACGTTATTTCATTTTTTAAAATAAATGCATCTTAGGTTTTGTACTTTTTTTTTTTTTTTGCACTTAGGTGATTTATAACTCTTCAACTCCCAAAATTTGGCACTGACTAGTTTCTTGGTAAATTGCTTTTTCCTCGTGGAATTTATACTGGATGGTTCAATATATGAAATCAGAAATACTGATAAAGTATGATAATATAAATGTTTTCATAAAGATATAGAAGATATACCAATGCGTTCAATTAAAAAATATAAAGTTACCATATATAAGAGAATTGGTAGCAACAAAAAGGTCATTTTTCCCACGATTCCACTGATAGAGCACAAAACACATCACAACCCACAGCTCCCATGAACTGTTTTACCCCATTTACTCATTAAACTAAATTGTTACATTTTGCACAACTTAAACAATTTTCAACTGGAGGTTCACTGGAGATTTAATTTAATTTTTAATTTTTTTTGTTTTTTAAAAATTTTTTGCCCTGGCTGGTATAGCTCAGTGGATTGAGCAGGGGCTCCAAACCAAAGGGTCACCTGTTTGATTCCCAGTCAGGGCACATGCCTGGGTTGGGGGCCGGGTCCCCAATGGGGACCACATGAATGAGAGTCAACCACACATTGATGTTTCTCTCTCCCTCTTTCTCCCTCTCTTCC
Source organism: Carollia perspicillata (assembly GCA_004027735.1). Classification (NCBI taxonomy): domain Eukaryota; kingdom Metazoa; phylum Chordata; class Mammalia; order Chiroptera; family Phyllostomidae; genus Carollia; species Carollia perspicillata. The sequence goes on from PVKM010004357.1 coordinate 5,488, forward strand.
ACTCTTTCTAAAATAAATAAATAAAATATTTAAAATATATTTATTTATTTATTTATTTATTTATTTATTTACTTACTTACTTAAAGATTTAATTTATTTAGTTTTAGAGGGGAAGGGAAGGAGAAAGACAGGGCTGGGGGTTTAATTTTAAAAGTAATTAAAATATCTCGAATAAAATATACTACTAATTTATATAATAAATGCATTTTAATGTAAAGATACATTCTTTTTTAAAAAGATTTTATTTATTCGTTTTTTAGAGAGAGGGGAAGAGAAGGAGAGAGAAAGGGAGAGAAATATCAATGTGTGGTTGTCTCTCCCATGGCCCCTGCTGGGGACCTGGCCCACAACCCAGGCATGTGCCCTGACTGGGAATCGAACTGGCAACCCTTTGGTTCACAGCCCGTGCTCATTCCACTGAGCTACACCAGCCAGGCTAAAGGCATATTCTTAATCTCAAGAAAGTACTTAAAAATAACTGACATAAGAATTACATTGTGCCATAAGCATAATTCTAGGTTTCATTAATTTTTTTTAAACTGCTCAATAAACTCATAATTCTTGAATGTACAATCAAATCAGTTCTGTGGGTAAGAGTTGGCAAATGAGTGAGTATGCAAATGAATATGCATAGTACATGATTGTCAAGAAAGTTGAACTGAGGAAGAATGGGAATGTAATAAAGAGAAAAGATAGTGCAAGGGAAAGGGTAAGACTGAAGCCAATAGGGAAGGAAATAATAAGAGAAGGTGTGGTGTTTGTTGGCTGGTTGGGTCACTGAGAAAAAGGGGAGTGGAGTATTACAATATGATGCAAACAGTTCCTTTCACTGATATAATGCTTTTCCATTCTCACAATAACTCTTGAAGATTATCAGCACAGCTGTAGTTGTCTCATTTTATAGATGAGGCAACTGAGATCATAGATAAGTCATATGATACATAGTGCTGGAGTCGGGACAAAAAGTGGGAGCAATAGAATCCTAGATTAGGTCTCCGGGAGGAGAGCTTTTCCCCCCTGCAGATACCAGTATGAACTATCTTGTCCAACGGCATTCAAACGTGCGCAATGAAACCCAAAGGTGAGATCTGTTAGTCTGCACACATATAAAGAGAAAAAGCAGTATGTGTACCACCTTGTAAAATTTTAGAATAAGAACAAGACATTTGGCATAAGAATACAGCATTTTCAAGACCTCATTTTACAACTGATGGGGTTCAGAATAAGTCTCTCCAGAAAGTGCCACTTGGGCTTGCAAACTAGTTTGATCTGAAGACAAAGCCCAAAAGGCTCAGGAAGGACTCTTTACCTCCCCCTTAAGTGCCTAAGAGAATTTGGATAGAGGGCCTGTACCAGGAAGAGGGCTATTACCAAGGATAAGTGCTCTTTACATCAGAAAGACTTCTTTGCATGGAATGGCAAACATTGTTTACCAAACATTTGCTATTCTCCTCTCCCTGTGAATGGTCTTTCTCTTCTTTGTAGTCCCAGGCCCCCTACACCCTTTTCCTTAGCTTCCCATTGTATGTATACAAGCCTCAATTGCCTGTGTGAGAGCCTCATAGCTCTGGGGTTCTTTCCACCCAAAACAAGACAGAATTGAGACCTATATGCCCTATTAACCAATGCCACCTCAATAAATTTAATAAAATATTTAAAATTTGTTTTTTCCTGTTCATCTGTCTTATGTCCATTTAATTAATCGGCTAACCAAAGAACCTGGAAGGAAAGAAGGGAAAAGATTTTCTCTCCCACACTACAGTGCGGCAAATTGCTCAACTTGACAAGGTGTGGGGAGCAATAGAATGGGTTTTTTTTAATGTTCCAAGCTACAGTTTGTAGATTTTACTTGTAAGAGTGCTTATGCAACAAAAGATTGTGGGTGCCTTTTTGTATCTATTGTCATTGAAGAGGCGAAGTATTTTCTGTGAACCAACCCAATTGTATATGCTATATGGATTGTTTGTGGGGCTTCTCTGGTGTTTTAAATCTCCCCAAGGTATTAGAAAGTTTGATGTTTCTGATAAAGCTTAAGCTGACTTTATATAAAGTCATAGGGGAAAAAGGGTGAATATTTCCAAAATCGGACAGCGTAACATTGCAAACCACTGTTGTTGAAAATGGTTCCTTTGATCAAATTCATGCCTGTTATTTTTACCAGGTGTGAATAAATCCAGTACTACAAATGTGGAGTTGAATTCAAGATTTAAAAAAAATGCTATATAGGTCCTGTTTTTAGTTTAGTTACAGTAAAAGTCCTGACCAGAGAATCTGGGCTTCAGGGGGCACTGTGGTGACCAAGTGGAGACTGTTGCTCTCTCAAACTTTTTTGCTTTCGCTATGTGGCATCAGAAGTCTCCTCAGGGATTATCTTTTTCAGTAACAGTCCTAAGGAAAACAAGACAGACAATTTTAGAAAAGAAACTCACTTGCATTCTTGGGTTCAAACAGTAGGAATAACTCTAGGAAATGTACGTATTGTTTTCTAATGTTCACTAACTTTTGTGAAATGCAGATAGTAAGAGAACCTTTGTCATGGGATTGTTGTGAGGACTGAACGTAATGTGCAAGTAGAGTGCTATCACAGCGCATGGTTCACAGTACATCTCCATCACTATTATTATTATTGGGGAAAGGTTATTGTCAATCACTCTAATTACGTTTATATTTGGAGATTTTGGTCATCCGCCTTGCTTAGGAGCTTTAAAAGCATTCCCTAAAAAAAACCACAAAACACTAATTCTACTTCTCTGCTACATAAAAGTAGTGGGAAAGAAAGCTGCACCTGAAATTAATTTCAGGTGACAATGTGTTCTTGGATGTCAGAGGCCATTGCAGCCTGGGCACACTCAAAGAACACAGTTTGATTTATGGTGGGCTCAGGAGGGTCTACTCTTGCCTAAGTGGCCATAGGAAGAACTTTACAATGATAATAACTGTGGTCGACCATGGCCAGAAACTTGGGAATAGAGTTCCAGATGTTTTCAGCGATGCTATGACTCTGAAAGAACTAAATATAATCCAAGAAATCCACCCAGCGGGGTGTGGTCCATTGTGGGGGTAGATTTCAATAGATTCTAGAATGAATACTAAGAAGAAACATTATTCTTCTCACTTGACTTAGATTTCTGTTGGGTTTTGGTAAGAATTTGGCTTGCTGGTGTGCTGGCTGCATTAAATCAAGGCACTACAGTTCGGAATTCATACACTCCAAGTAGGTAATTTATCTTCTTTGGAAGCAAAAGCACATTTAGCTATATGACTCTAATAGTCTTTTTAAAAAATGGAACCAGTTTGATAAATTTTTCATCCATCTGAGGGCTCTGATTTCTATTCGAATTCAATTCCAAGTTGTCTAGACATCAGCAACTTAACCTTAGGACGTAATCCCACCGTTTTTACATTTTCCTTGCCGAGGTCGAAAGAATTTAGAAAAGTCGCCTTTTACGAAAAGTCTAATGAAAAGCAACGTTATCTTTAAGTAATCAATTTCTGCATTTAACTTAAGGTTCATATTGGGAACCTTAAGTTAAATGGGAACCGATTTTTAAGAAACTTGCCTGAATTTTGTTTATTTTGACTTGTATTTCTGCCTCCACCCCTCACCCCCAGCCTCAATTAATTCATCTTTATATTCTGTTGGAAGAAAAGGCCATGATATGTATGTTTCTCATTTGATAGGTCTTTTTCTGTACACATTTTCTTTCCCTAACTTCCAATGATCTCCCTCCACTTATATTTAAAGCAAGGTTTCACAGATAACTAAAAAACCACTTGCTATCTTTAGAGATGCTCTTATGCAGCTTTTCAGTTAACACGGAAAAAATGAGGAACTATGATTATGTGATAACCACTGTAAAGAAAATAATCTATTAATTCTCTTGGGTTTTAAGGAACATTTTCACTATATGTGGTAATGGATGGAAGTGGAGGTGGACAGCTTCACAGGAAACACACTCAACTCGATTAAAAGGTAAAAATAACCTCAGTGTGAAGTTATAATATTCTTCTTATCATTTTAGTCAAATTGGATGTGAATTATCAATCTGTTTTTGTGACGAAGGGAATTAATGATGATAAAGAGTGAGACATCTCCCTCAGTGGGAAAACTAGTGTCTTCTTAGACTTTACTTCATTAGTTCATCCTTGAACTTAAGTATGCAAATGGATATTTATGACAGGATACTTACCACTTAATGATCATTATATTATTAAATTCATGCTCATATAATATACTTTATTATATAAATTTGCAAAATGTTCCACTGAAATCTGTATTAGCATAGCAGATTTATATTTGTTCCAAAAAAATTGTTTTACCCTTTAGTTCACTTACATAAACTTTTTTCCATTTACAATTAAATATAAGGACATTTCCCCATAAAGAAAAAGGTGTAAAACCTTCAAAACATAACTGTCTCTTTCGGTCCCTTCTCTATTGAATTAATTCCAACTTTGAAATGGGCAGTTAGAGACACTCAGAAGATTGATACTGAACAAGTTCATTTGTTCTCTGTGCCTTATTTTTTGTTGCAGTTAGTATTAGGCTAAAGATGCCTCCAAAGGCAGGGATCTGGAAATACTGATTCACTTTTCATATTTGCCTGTGCACTTTTTTAAATCGGAAAAGTCAGCGTTCATGCTGCCTGTCACTGCTGGAACCAATAAGCAGAGACAGGGAATGAATCTTTACAGGCACTTTATTCAGATGGCCTGCGATCTGAGAAGAGGGCGGGCTGCATACCCTAACAGGTAGTCTTACATTTCCTTTCAAGCCAGCCTTTTTATAAGGAGTAAAAAGCGTAGGTAAGTGATTTGGAATTCAGGAAAGAGGTTAATCAGATAAAAGCTGCAGTCCAGTCCGGCCATTTCCCTAAAATCCTTTTATCCATTGACAAGTGATTTTCAATCTGGGTCCTGGGTCTTGTGTCCTGGGTCCTGGGTGATTTTCTTTATCTGTGCCCTGGGGTGGATTCTCCCTGAAACACAATACCTCAGATACCATCTTGATTGCTTGCAGTCCCTGTGGGGCACAAAGTTGGAATTGCCTGTGGTCTCCCAGAGCCAGGGTGGGTCACAGCCTGAGTTTCTGAAACAATAGCTTTTTAAGTACTAAGCTTATTAACTATTACCTATAACTAAAACTTCCTAACACTTGAGTTCCTCCATCAAAATTACAATGCAGCAGTGAATAAACTGAGGCTTTAATTTTGGAGAGTTGAAAAATGCTGTTAGACTATTTTCAGGAGATCAGAAAATATAGCCGGTGAAGATAATGCAATAAAATGTGAAGTTTCGAATATTGAGGCCTGTGTGAGGCTCAGCTTGACCTGACAACATCGTTTAGTACTGAGCAGAAAGATCTCCTAAACCATTATTAGGCAAATGAAAAGCAGATTACATTTTACAAAAAAAAGAAAAAGAAAGAATACTATTTTTAAAAGTGATGGGGGAACTCAAGAATTGTGATAGATAACTCAAACCTTTATTTTATTTAATTTTTCCAATAAAATGATGTTATCAAAATTTGTTGCCAGTGTAGAGGCTTGTGTGCTATTTTCAACAGACAATAGATGGGTTCTTTATTCCCAACTCTGCCAGGAGTTGTTCACCAGGTTACCTGGGGCAGCTCAGTGGAATAATGTAAAGATAGCAATGAGGGTCCCTGAATAATCTGCTTATTCTGAATGAGCTGCGTGCCTATCTGGGAAATGATCTCACTCAAATTCTCCCACTTCAAGTTGCCTTTTCTATAAATATCAGTGCCCCTTGGTTGTCTTATTAGCCCAGTAAGTTCCTATTAATTCCAAATTTATATCTCAGAGTACAGACCCTGGACTGGCATCAACCTCCAAGTCTGGGAAATCATTAGAAATGCAAATTTTCAGGTTCCACCCCACCCTGACTTCCTGAATCAGAAACTCTGGGGGTGGGGCACAATTGTGTTTTAACAAACGCTCTGTGTTTGAAAATCACTCTCAGGTCTTATGCTACAGTATGGTATCTATAGAGAATAGATATTCGATATTGCATACACTGGGAAAAATCTATGACAACTTTAGTTCCTAAATTGCCCCTTGTATTCACGTCCTTTACCATGAGACTTTGCCCGTCTTCTTACTAATAAAGATACATAGTCTACTTTCCCACCCCTTGAATCTGTACTGATTTCATGGCTTGCTTAAGCCTGTGGTATATGGTGAAAGTAATTGCGTACCAGTCCTGAGTTTAGGCCTCTGGAGCCCTTGGATATTTATTTGCACTTGCTCTCTCTTGTACCTTAACCACTGCCATAGAAATAAGCCTGGATTAACCTTCTGGATGATGAGAGACTTGTCAACAAAGCTGAGTTGTTCCAATTATCCAAGATGAGAACAGTTCAGACGAAGTCAGCAGGTACAATAACTCCAGACATGTGAACAGAAAACACTGTTGTAGGCCACTGAGGGTTTGTGGTGTTTATTTTGAAGTGTTATTGTAGCGAGAACTAACGGCCGCCTCCATAAAATGAATTAAGAAATCTGAACTTCTACCATTATGTGGCTCAGCCTTCCTCAGACTTGGTGCAAATATCTGTTCCTTACTGCTTCTAGCTGACAGGGCCTGACCTAAACTTGCATGCCAGATTTAGAGGTGATTTTTGCAATATCTTTCCTGGAACTCTAGAGCACAAAATTCTTTCTTTCTGGAATCAGACTGAAGTCAGTTGATTTCCACCCTAAAGAATGGGCTGTTTTAAACTCATGAAAGACATGAAGACAATACACCTAACAATATTATTTTGACATTCTCAGTAGTCTAAAAATATTTTAACATAATTCATAGAGAAGCGACACAAACCAAGTACCATGCAGTAGGAATCTTCCTTACTGAAATTTACATCAAGAAAAATATCTCATATTGTAAAGATCCCCTGGCCTATCATTTTGTTGCGAGGCAAGTTGGGATTCGGGTATAATTTTTAGCTAACTTTAAAGATGTGTGATAATTTTTAAATTCAGTCATCTGTGACTCACCTTTCGCCCATTTGGCTTTTATTTCTTGGTCTTACAGTCAAAGCTCCTGAAATGAAATCTGTCCTCTTTCTGAATACTACTTTTCAAATTATAACAATGACTTATCTTGAATAGTACCATATGAAGCAGACAGAAATGCACTTTATCCAGCTTTCACCTCACATTCGCAGAGACATCTATTTTCAAATTAAACTCCACATTTATCTTTTCTGAGATTGATAGAGCTCATCATTACAGTTGGAATATTTATTATGAAACTGTATCTATTTCTACAGTTTTTAGAGCACCAAGTACAGGGCACTGCACAGAAAGTATGTTTTGATGATAATTTAAATGCCATTGTTCTTTTTGCTTAGATTTGAATTACTTGCTAAATTGTATGCTAATTGCCTTAAAGAGCTGTTGAAGTTTCTAAAGGCACAGAATTTATAAGGTGCAGTGAGAACTCTAAGTAAATCAAACTCAGACTTTGGGGGTGTATAGCGATCCCCCAGGGAGGTAAAAGTTCAGATTCCTCACTTCCAGACATTCTGACTCAGGACGCTTTGGGGTCAGCCCAGGAATCTGCATTTACAACTATTGCCATAGGTATTTGAGACACATTAAAGTTTTGAAGTTTTTCATAAGGTTCTGATATAGCTTTTCCAGGATCCACATTTTAAAACTCACTAGTATATTTCAGATAGTTATTCACAATCCCACATTTCATAATAAAGTAATAATACACTTGCAAATCAAATTATCTTAATGATGACATGTAGGTCCTTATATGGCATAACCTCAACCATATAAATGAGATCGTCAACGATTTCAGCAGGCTATGCTGGGAGCCACTAAGAAGGCTAAGAAAGTAATACAATTCACAATGTATTTACAGTTGTGTGTCTCTGACAGCAGATATGCCCAATGAAGTGATATATGGGAAACCACCTTTAGGTTGTAAAGCACCACACAAATACAAGACACTTTATTTCTGAACCTTAGAAGTGATTCCTTTAAACTGAAATGTTTCATCTGTGGGTTCTGTTGATGTGCGCGAGGCACAGGTAGTGCTGATGCAAGTAAGATATTAAATGACATTAATTTCTGGAAAAATATAACAGGATGTCTTTCTAAGGTATGTGTCAGGACGGATCCTAGATAGCTGTGAAGTGAATAGCCTGGGGCATTTACTTTCAAAAGACTCTGAAAGCATTATACCAAATATTGTTGAGAATCCTTGATACCCAGCTGTCTAGGGTGACAAGGACTGAACTGACTACAAAGAACATCAAGAAGAAAGGTTATAGTCCATGAAAAGAAAGTCCACAGAAACCAATTTAATATTAGGTGGCTATTATAGACCAAGTTTGGGATGATGCACTTGAAAATGCTTTGAACACTATGTAGTGTTACAAAAACTAGGGGATGGTTGTAATTATGAGTAGTTACATTCAAAGACTTCACCTAAGGTTTGGCCTACTTGTCTTTATAATGTTTGATGATGTCTGGCTGAGCCACCCTGTCATTGATAGCTGTGGCATGCTTGGGAGTCTGTCCCGCTAGAATTATTTCCTTTTATTCATACAGATATGCCATTGTACCATAATGTGGCTGATTCTTAGTACACCCTTACTGTGTGCCTGAATAGCCGATGTAAGTCAAATCTCAGAGTAACTTGGATAAAGAGGCAATTATCTATCTGGGGTCAGGGCCCACATTTTTCTCTTTGGGCTCATTCAGTCTTGGTTTGGGTGGAATAGAGTACGAGGTGAACTCAGACAAATGGCCCAAGTGTCTTAAGCACTTTCAGATCTTATAATTCTCCAATTCTACTCTCCAAGAATCACATTTTAAAACATCTGAAACATGAGGATTTTAACATTTCCCTTTCTTACATTGATGCTTAATGCCACCAGAGTGTTAGATGAACCTTTGAAGTGACTGTAACAGGGAAAAGAAGCCTCACTGTATGGTTTGGCAAAACTGTCTCCCAAATCAATTTCTATTATATGGTATTGTAGAATGCAGCCACAATGTTGATGATTAAAATCTTATCACTAAAGGTGAGCAGAAGAAATCTAGGGAAAATATTGTCAATGTAAAAGGGAAGTTCACAAAACTATGTTGGATAGAATGGGCTACCCAGCATCTCTTTCTCATCTTTAACTCATAAGTAAATAGGAATACTGTGCATTTAGTATAAATACATGGCATAGTCTAAAATTACGCCACTATTTAATATATAGAAACTAGATCCCCAATTTTGTTCCCTTAATTTTCTTGTACTTTCACTCATTTGTCCCTACACTATGTCACTCACTAGTAGTTGCTAGACATACAGCTGAGAAGACACTAGTAGATAGTACTGATAGGAGAACTGGACTTCAAAAATATTATTTTACATCTGATACTAAAGAATAACAGTGGGAGTTGAGGCGATAAGCACTGGCAACACCAGAAGTTTTGGTGTGACTCTGGTACCCAGTATGGTAGCACAGGAGAGTTAATACACATGGGTGCTGAAGCTCAGGCATAATTTCTCAGGCGTAATTGCTGTTTCCAATGGGACACTAGCGAATAGGATATAAGCAGCAATTTGAAAAATGCTTGCTCATTGGGGCTTATCCTCTCTTGCTAATCATTGGAACCCTGTGAATGCCATCTGAAGAAATCTAGGAGAGTTTGTTTGAAGAGGAGATCCCACGTAGTAGAGCCTGTTGCAGAGGTCATCCATCCCAGCTGAGGCCCCCTCCTTGAACTATCCGGATAACAACTGGGCACATGACTGAGACCATCCTAGACCATCCAGTTTCAGTGTCAGCAGACTCTGTAATCGATTGCAGAGATCAGGTGGGCCAGCCCAGCCCAGGACCGCCCAGCAAATTCATGGAATTGTGAGAGATAATATATGCTTATTGTCTGAAGTCATTACGTTTCATTTGTTATATAATAAAAGCTAACTGATACAGGATATCCACAAGCAAAAGATTGAAATAGGACCCTGGATTCATACTGTATATGAAAATTTGTTCTAAATGTAAGAGCTAAAACTATAGATGTCCTAGAAGGGAAAACAGGCATCACTGATATACGGAGCTGTGCTTCGGCGGGGGCAGAGAGGGGCGGCATTACCCCATAATGTAGCCCAGCCAACTTACTGATTGAGTGCCGCTGGGTGAGTCACTTACTTCACCGAGCTTAATTTTCATTATCTGTAAAATACAGATACTATTTATATCATAAGGCTCTTGTAAAGATGAATGATAACCATTTAAAACTCTTCACATGTATTTAAGTTTATACTATTGCCTATAAGACAACCACAAATATTTCTTTCGTAGTTTGTCTTGGTCTACATTCTTCATAAATTGTGTAGACATACTAGTACCTGTGTATTATCTTCAGAATAGAGTAAGTCAAAGCTATTCCCTTCATGGTTATTATAAGTATAATATTATAATTATATTTACAGTATTTATTTTTAGTTGTTATTTACAATTTTATACAAGGGTTGTGCCAGGATAATTAACAGTATGGGCAATGCCAGAGTTACGTTATATCTGTGGATTGATAGCACTAAGCAAGTTCATACCAAAAGCTCCTATGTGTGTATTAAATATAATTTATATGTATTATAGATGTAATATGTAAGTATCGCCAAAATAGAAACTATTGGTTTCCTTCTAGCATCTTACTTACCTTTGATGATGAATTTGTAAAACAGGATCAGAAATTAATATCAATTTCTCTGTAAATAGCAGTGAATCCATTCAATTCATCAGCATGAGAAGAACGTAGGACTTACATTTTAAAGACTACGTTTTCTATGTTACAGTGAATAAAAGGGTGATGATGTTTAAAAGACCTGAGGGAGAAAGGTCGGTTTCTGAAAGTACAAAGATGGTTGAGGTGAAAAGGAGCTAGATATTTCCAATAGCTTCAACAGAAGCAAAGCAGTAACAGAAAATTCCTACTTGTAGATTAAATGATAATACTTGGACTTTGGAAAGGGATGCTTGCAGGGGCAAATCATGTAGAGATGGAGAACTCCAGGAACTGCATTTACCTCATGGATTGGTGTGGCATGTTCAATGACATATTTTTTCTGTCCTTACTCTTTTTTAAAAAAATAATTAACTAACTAATTAATTAATATTATATTTTGCCACTACCAATGATCTCCCTTATACTTTCTTCTACCTCCGCCCACCTTTTCCTCCCCACGATCACCACACTTTGGACAGATTAGTCATGAAAATTGGAACCATGGTCAGAGTGAGAGAAAAAGTTTGGCAGAAATATATTTTCTCACCTTAAGGTCAATTTCATTTGGATGCAGTTGTACATGATAAGTTGAAAACAACTGTCTCAAGGAGAGACTGCTAATTTAGTTGGCCATTTGACACCTCGCTGGGTCCACGCTGTGATGCCCTTCTCTCAAGCAGCTGGGCCAGCAGGTGATGATGACAGTTGGAACAAGAAGAGTCTTGAATGAAGTGGGAAGATTGGTCTAATTCTAAGTTAGAATAAGTAGCAACTTATCATAAAGACAGCTGCCCCAGTGCCCATCAGTAGATGAGTGCATAAAAAAGCTGCGGTACATTTACACAGTGGAATACTACTCAGCTGTTCTAAAAAAAAAAAGGAGATCTTACTTTTTGTGATAACATGGATGGACCTGGGGGATATTACCCTAAAGGGAATAAGCCAGTCAGAGAAAGACAAGTACCATGTGATTTCACTTATAGGTGGAATCTAATGAATACAATAAACTAATAAACAAAACTGAAACAGACTCATGGATACAGAGAACGGCCTGACAGCTGTCAGAGGGGAGAGGTATTGGGGGTCTGGGTGAAAAAGATGAAAAGATTAAGCAAAACAAACTCCTCATAGACACAGACAATAGCATGGTGATTATGAGGGGGAAAGCGGCGTGCAGGAGGGAGAAGAGGATAAAGTGGGGAATAAAGGTGATGGAAGGAGACTTGACTTGGGGTGGTGAACACACAGCACAATGTACAGATGATGTGTTATACAATTGTACGCCTGAAACGTACATAATTTTATTAACCAATGTCACCCAATAAATGTAATTTAAAAAATTAAAAAGATAGCACAATGACAGACATTTTACCAATTTCTAGTGGTTTGCATTCTTCATATTTTCATTCAGATGGCTATATCCATCAAAGAAATTCCTGACATGAATACTGAGATTTTTAAGTTTTAAGTATTTAGATAGAAGAAAAAGTGAAGGTCCCAGAAGTTCTAGTGGGCCTAGTAAGTCTTTACCATTTGAGGAAAGAAGTGACACTTAGAGGCAAGGCCCCCAAGCCTCAGAGAGAGGTCTGCTAGAGATTTAACAAATTTGGTGACATCGAAAATTTACTTGGAATAAGAACAAAAGAGGAACTTCTGAGCACATTGAAATCATACATTGCTGCTATTTTTCAGAGAGAAGAATTTAGTGGGAGCAGGTCTTTCTTGATTCCCATCCAAGTCAGTTTGGGTGACTTGCCATGGTCACCAAAGACTCCCACTTAAAGACCCTTCTTCTAAGGATGTCCGTGCGCACGTGGCCTACGGTCCTCCGCTCTACCAGCTCAGCTATCGAAGGGCGCACAAAGACCCTTCTTCTGTAAATGGTGTTGTGAGATTTTGACAGTCACATGCAAAAAAAATGCACCTAGACTACCAATTTACACCATTCACCAGAATAAACTCAAGATGGATAAAAGACTTAAATATAGCTCCTAGAGGCAAACATACGCAATAAAATTTCAGATATCCCACATACCAATATTTTTGCTGATACATCTCCTAGGGCAAGGAGTATAAAAGAAAGAATAAACAAATGGAGCTACATCAAAATAAAAAGCTTCTGCATGGCTAAAGAAACATCAGCAAAGTGAAAAAGGAACCAACCGTATCAGAAAATATATTTGCCAATAATACCTCAGACAGGGGTTTGAGCTCCAAAATATATAAAGAACTCACACGACTCCACACCAGGAAGACAAACAATCCAATGAAAAAATGAACAAAGGACCTGAACAGACACTTCTCCAAGGAAGACATACAGAGGGCCCAGAGACATAGGAAAGGATGCTCAGCATCACTAGCCATCAGAGAGATGCAAATTAAAACCACAATGAGATAACACCTCACACCAGTGAGAATGGCCATCATTAACAAATCAGCAAACAACAAGTGCTGACAAGGTTATGAAGAAAGGGAACCCTAGTGCACTGTTGGTGTGAATGCAGACTGGTGCAGCCACCATGGAAAACAGAATAGAATTTCCTTAAAAAATTAAAAATGTAATGCCTTTTGATCCAATAATTCTACTGCTGGTGTTATACCCTAAGAACCCTGAAACACCAATTCAAAAGAACCTATGTACCCCAATGTTCACAGCAGCACTATTTACAATATCCAAGTGCTGGAAGCAGCCTAAGTCCCCATCAGTAAATGAGTGGATCAAAAAACTGCAGTATATTTACACAATGGAATATTATGCAGCAGGAAGAAAGGAGCTCCTACCCTTTGTGACAGCATGGATGGAACTGGAGAGCATTATGCTAAGTAAGATAAGTCAGGTGGTGAAAGACAAATACCATGTGATCTCACCTATAAGTGGAAACCTAAGAACAAAACAAATGAGCAAAATAGAACCAGAGGCATGGAAACAAGGAACAAACTGAAAATGACCAGTGGGGAGAGAAGGGGATAATAGGGGAAAGAAGGGGAAGGGTCTAGTGAAGGAACATGTATTAAGGCCCCATGGACATGGACAACAGGGTGAGAATTAAATATGGGAGCAGGGAGTGGGTGGGTGGGCAGGATAGACGGCGCAAGGGAGAAAAAAGTGGGACAACTGTAATAGAACAATAATAATAAAAAGACCCTTCCTCCATAAAGAGGCATGATGATAGCTCTAAAGAGAATATTCTAGTAAGGTTTTGGAAAATTCAATAATGAGTGCCCAGTGAATTGCAGAAGCTATTTGTAAAGTGGTTAGAATACTGCAGTTCTAATATTGGGAGAGACTAGACAATTCTTATTTCGTAATGACACCCGAAACTCTTAATCAGCCACAAGTGAGTCATAGCAAGTTTTACAATTGTTGCATTAAAGGTTAAACATAATTGGTTACACTCTAACTTTCTCGTCCACCACAGTAGCTTCTGCTATAACTTGAGCTATAACAGAGTCTTTCAAATTCATGGTCTCAGCTCTTATTTAGTGTTTCAATGGGTAATTTCAAGTTGTTATGAATAAAATTTTAATGTGTCTATAAAATTTTCTCGAAGAAAAAATATTACCGGGGAGGGTCACAGTGCAATTAACTAAATATGCCTAGTCAATACATAGTTAATTTTAGTACTTTTATTGATGAAGAATCTTTCTCTCAGGAACACAAAGTTTTTTGGAGGCTGCATCCTGCTGTGCGTCTCTCATTGTCCTTGGAGTTATGGTTCTGACCGTGTGAACCCTGTGGATATAGGATCTCTTATTGGGATTTGTCATTTGTTCTTCATAGCATTTGTGGGTTGCTCTGGATTTTTGGTCAAAAGGAGTTGCTCGGTTGTACCCTTCAGCAGCTGAGGTACCTGATGCTGCCTCAGAGAGTCAAGAATGATTATTTTTCGGCTCTTTAGAACATTGTACTGAGCACTTTATTTTTTTCTATTCTCACCCGAGGGCATGTTTCTTGAAGAGAGAGAGAGAGAGAGAGAGAGAGAGAAACACTGATTGGTTGTCTTTTGCATACGTCCTGACAGGGGATTGAACCCACAGACCAGCACTTCAAATTACTGTCAAAAACGTGTAAAATGTCTGTTCTTGATTGTCATTTAGGGACATAAAATGCTTAGTCTTACTTGTGTGCCCTCATGAGTTTTTATCTCAGGAACCCACACCTTGAGTCTAGGGTGGGACAGAGAGCTTATAGAAAAGGACCTTACGGATCGGGCATGTCTGCAATATATACTAGATGTAGCATTTTATCATATGTCGATGTATCAGTTTCACTCATATGAAGTAAAACATTCAAGTTACAAGAGACCTTTTCCTAACTTGTCAACTTGAAAAAGAGAAAGCGATTTGATTTGTGTAGCCTCATGGTTAGGTAGTCAGGTACCCCTTCACATTTTTCATAGTAGTTCAAATTGCATTATTTTTATTCAAGAAAATTTGGGAAGAACTATTAACACTGAAAATGATAAAACCTTAGGATATAACAATATCTCTTCTAGAAATATATCCTAAAGATGTCTGTGAAAATATATATAATGATAGCCATTGCAACATTGCTTAAGATGATAAAGGACTGGAAACAACTACATGCCCTCCAATGGACATTTATTAAATAAATTATTGTGCGTTCCTTTTATGTAATAATAAATCGTTGTACTGAGTGAAATAAGGCAACTCCATGTGTCCTAACATGTAATACTCCTTGAGATATGTCTTTAAGTGGGGGAGGGGCTCAAGGAATGGAACAGTATGTATAGTATGATACTACTGGTATTAAAATATCGACTTGTGAATACACTTAAATTAGCATAGAATTTCCCCAGATGAATACACAAGAAGTGAGTTTCCATTTTTGTAACCAGAGGGGAGCTGTGTGACTGGGAACAAGGCGGATTAGATTATTATTCAGCAAATACACATTCCTGTGTTCTGTCTGCTTTCAGGTAGAGTATAATTTCCTGCCTTAGTGCCTAGGTCTTGGCCATATGATTTGCTTTGTCGATACAATAGAACGGTTACGAAACAAGCATGTGCTTGAGCAATTCTTGAATAGCAATGCACTTCTGTGACTGCCATGAGAAAAAGAGGTCCCGAGTAGCCACTGGCTCTTCAGTCTGAAAACCTGAATGACAAGTGTGGATTATTCCCAAGTTTGACCCAAAGCGTAGATCCAAGCTCATCCAGCCTACAAGCTGAAGCAGAGGTGCCCCTGCCAATTTGTAGGCTTGTAAGTGAGAGAAATCAGTGCTTGATGATGTAAGCCACTTAATTCTGAGGTGATTTATTGTCCAGCATTATTGCGGCAATAACCAATTAATATAGCTGTAGACTTACTTGGTATGTATAACCTTTTGTACGTTTAAAATGTTATATAATTACATATAGTACCCATTGAAACAGTACATTAAAATAATTTGTTAACCTCTGTCTCCTCCAAACCAATCCAGAAAATGCACACAAAACAAGAAATGGCTTTAGATTGAATAATGATGAAGCCTATGCCTTAGTCATATTTGAACTGATGGGCCGACATTGTTATTTATGGTTTGGGATCCCTCATTTTATCCTTAATCTGGCAATCCACTGAGGCACCAATTAGTCTTATAAAGAAACCTTACTAAAGAGGAAAGAAGAATGTGTTGTCATAGAGTGAACGAGTAATTATTTTTGTCTAGGAGAAGATGAGCTACTGATAGATGTTTTAATTATTTTATGTATTGTCAGTGTTTTGTTGATCAAACCTGAACACAAGCAGAAGCGCTTCAACAGCATTTTGTTTGAATGCCAAGGTATTCCAGGAGGCTGAAAGGCTGAAACACGAGCACATTTTCCCATCAGTATAAAAGATGGTAGACAAAGGACTTTGTTTTGAGATTGTACAATACCTTTAAAATTAAAGTTGTGACTGATTTGTTACATAAAACCAAACTGAAGGAGATTTAGCAAAGCATATTTCTGGAGAAGACTCTATCAACCATGGACATTTGTGCTAACCAGGTCTTCTTTGACAAAGCGACCGCCTATCCACTTCATAGTTTACTGAATGAACATTGGCATCCACAGAGTTAGAAAGCTGGAAAAAATACTCTGTCCAGCACGAATATTTTATACAAGAGAGCGACTGGAAACATCAGATCACCACTCTTAGAGTTTGATTATATGGCATAAAGAGAGGTGTGGAGTTGGCAGTGGGAACAAAATGAAGAATCCTTGAGACAAGAAGAGGGAGTAGAAGGGAGTTGTTGGAAGTAAAAAGTGCAGAAGAAGTACTATCAGCAGTAGCTGGATCACCAGCATAGCAGATCACCAGAGTAGGGAGCATGGCAGGCCTTCTGTACGGAAGCCGAAAGGTGCTCCAGGTGCTGGACTTGCCTTGAATTCTGAATGATAGTCTTAAAGAAGGCTTCATTTCCCTTTGGGTCTGCTTCTGAGATGGCATCTGTTTTTCTTGTTTCCCTGCACATTCTTACAAATATGTGAACATTATCTCTGTTCTCCCAACAACCTGAAAAAGTCTAGCTAACCTAAGGGTCTACCTCAAAGCCTCTAGTTATCTCCAGATAAGAAGAACTCTGTTTTGTAGCACCTGATTATATCACTAACCCCAGAAATGGCACTTTAATTGGAATGAATCAGGATTCCAAGGATGCCTTCATGGAAATGTATGGCCACTATTGGAAAAGGAAAAAGACTCTGAAATACATAGTTCTGTAATTGGTTTTCTTATTAGTGTATTACTTGTATATTCACATGACCAAGAAGATAATAATTCTCAACAATTTAAAGTCTTATTAACTGAGAATAATAAGCTTTTCAAATGATGAAATAACAACAAATTAGAAAACTACAGGACTCGGTTTATCTACATTTGTTATTCTTATAATGCACAAATTTCTTCTATTCTAATTTATTTCTTTATGTCACAAACATAATAGTTATAGTTGTTTATTAATGGATACAAATTAAATTATGTAAAGTGGAATGAGACTTGTTGCAACCATATAGTTGTAAATATTATATATCCACCTATCTTATCCTCCTTATAAAATCATTGATATCTCTGTAGTTTTTCGATAGGAATGAGGCTTCGACTATCACTAAAAGGAAGAGGATTGATGTGGTCAATTTGCATGGACCATCTTCAAAATGATGAATGTCAATTTATTTTTATTGTGTTCACCAGTGCACAAGGACCCTTCCACAATAAATGTTCTAAAAGCTGTAAAGAAGTAGTTTCTGAAAAGCACTTGGCTGTATTCCTACTCATGGAAGCATTGAACTCATAACACCATGAAACAATTAGTCAGACTACAAATGAACTAAGAAGCTTTACTCCTGCATTACTGTGTTTATTTCCAAAGTCAGCTCTAAAAGAAGAAGAAACATGTTATTCTAAATCCAAATAAATGGGCCCTTGTACTTTTTTGCCCCCATGAAGTGTCTACAATTTAAATAACCTCAGCTACTTCACTTTAAGTCTCTAGCTGCATCCTTTTTGTCTTATGAAGAAAACCACCATTTAAACGAAGAGTAAACCTCCACACTGAAAGCCTATTATAGATAGCAAACAGATAAGCCTCTTACAATGATATGGTTATGGGAAAATGTTAAACATTAGGGAACAATTTTAAAGCATTTGTTTATTATGTTAAAAATCATTATAATTCAACTCTTCTATTTAAAGATAAAGAATTTCTGTGCTGATAAATTCTATTTCTAGAAGGGGAAGGTAATATTAAATATGTAATTCTTAACAAGTATTTGAAATATAGGACTAGTTTGCTATATTATATTCCATAACAGGTTTTTTTTTGCAGTTTTATATCACAATTATGGTGTGTATAATCTGGCATTAACTCTTTCAATATTAATGATCCCAACCAAACCAATGAAAGGAGAAGTGTATCAGAAGCTTTCTGGGTGGCAGAAGACACTTATATAGGATTTTTCAATGGAAAATTTCTGAGGATAATAGCTAAATTAATTACTTGTACTGCTTCCAATATATTTTTCACCTCATATAATTCATAGTGTAATGTCAAAGTATATATATATGAATTTTTTGGAGTGGAAGATGCACCTTGGTTTTAGAGGAAGAAAATGGGGAAAATTTTTTTGAAGCAAAAAATGTTGTAAAATATTTAATAACATAAATTTCAGGGGAAAAGGGGAAGGGATCACAGGAACAAGTATAAAGGACCCATGGACAAAAACTAAGGGGAGGTGGAAATGGGAGGGAGATGGGGAGCACTGGGGGGGTGGGCTGGGCTGGGAGTAAAAGACAGAAAACTGTACTTGAACAACAACTAAAATAAAAAATTAAATAAAAACAGAACATAAATAACATAGGCTGCCACCCCCCGCCCAGAGAGCCAGGTAAGCTACATTCAGACTATAAGATGCACCCCCATTTTCCTCCCAAGTTTGGGGGGAAAAGTGCATTTTATAGTCCAAAAAATACAGTGTGTGTGTGTATGTGTGTGTATGTGTGTGTGTGTGTGTGTGTGTGTGTGTGTATGCCTTTCTCATTTAAAAACAGCACATGAAAAGTAGGTTTTCTGAAATGAGTGGTATTTATGTTCTCCTCCTAGGTATATTCTTGGGTCATAGTAATATCCAACATGGTAACTCAGTTATTGAAGAGGTGCATCTTACAGTGCTACCCTGTTTGTACATGGGGCAAGGAAGGATGCCTGACAGTTGTCTTCAGGGTGGGTAGAGTCTTGCTCAGAAGGATGGAGTTCTAAAGAAAAGTTTGCATTGCATAGAACTTGTTTGAGTCTGAATTCAGTGTTGCTATACAGACTTTCGCAAAAGAGAATTAATGTCCCTCTCTCTGTTTTCCTACTCAGTCATCTCAAGTGAAAATTCCCTCAGGCTTCCTACACTGTCCCCTACTAACTCCCACATCTTCATTCATCTCCTTCCTCCTTGTTTTGGAAGATGGGCTGCTGCTGCCCCACTGTGCTCTGAAATCTAGATAGGACCCCAACCCCTCTCCTCCAAGATATTGATCAACAATGACCTTTTCTCTAATATATATTTAGTATTTCTATTAGCTCTTCCTTCTCTCAGCATATGTGGCAGACACTATTGGCTGCCTACCACTAACTTTGCCTTCCTTCTTTCTTTTTTTGCTGATTTTGCCATTCCTCCAAGATAAAGACTCAAAGTGCCCAGATAGCCTGTTTCCCAGCCTTTTATTTGGTGATGGGAAAAGGTGAGGAAAAAGTTGCTGTGTCTTTTGCCAAAAATAGTCCCCATTGATAAGAGGAACAATTCCCCTCCCTTCCTCTCCTCGCTGCTTTGGCTGCTGGCTTGTGAGGACAGCCATCTTGTAATCAGGATGGAAAAATAGGGAGGACACACTGAGGAATGGTATGTGGGAACAATTAAAAGAGCCTGGGGACTTCGATGACAACATTGAGCTATTGAACAAACTCTGAATTCAACTATCTTTTGTCTTCTTCCTGTGTAAGAAAAGCAAACCTATTGCCTAAACAATGCTTGGTCAATATTCTCTTAAGTATATCAGGAAGACTATTAACTGATTGGGATTTAACATATCTGATTTGGTTGGATGACCCAAAGTTTTTTTTCTTTCCCCTTTCTTTCTTCCTGTAATCAAGAGCAAATGTGATGGATGGATCACAGCAAACATTTTGGTCCATGACATGACTTTGAACATAAAAATATGTATTAATTATGGTAAAGTAGAAAAATATTAAGAGCCTGAGTCTCTAATGATCAGAACCATTCTTGGTTGCCATCTTGAAACTTATTTTACATGACAGAGAAATAAATTTCTGTCTTATTTAGACCACTCTTCTTGTTTTGCTTTGTTTTCTGCTATAAGCATCTGAAATAAATCCTGATACATATAACTTGCAAGTATAAGAAGATACAAATAAAATATTTAGGTGGATGTTTTTGGATGAAAATAATGCACATTTACATTTCTGATAGTTACGAATTATTCTACAAAAAGTCAGCATAAATTTATGATTCAATCAACTTTATTGTCCTTCTATATCTTCATCAATCCTGGTTATTATCAAAGCTTTAAAAGATTTGCATTTGATTATTTTTAAATGAAACTTCTTGCTGTGATCTGAATATTTAAAACAGAAAAGTTAAGCTAAGCATCTCTTCATTTCTTTCTAGACAACTTATGTTTTTTTCCTGTGAATTGCTTGACATTGCTTTTTTCCTTTTTTCTGTACATTTTCTTTTTTTCTTACTGATTTAAGTAACATTAAGAAAATGTATACTTATCTCATTGCTGTATTTTTACATTCTTTTGTTTATCTTATCTTTCGTTTTTAGATGTTACTCTGTGCCATGGAGATATGATGAACTTTATTTAGTAAATTATCCATCTGAACATTTATGGCTTCTAGGGTTTGGACCCTAATTGGAAAGACTTTTCCCATTCTAAGATTTTATAATTGTTTGTGCATGCATTTGCATAATACAAATATAAAAAAATTAGTGTTTTTCTGGTATTCTATAAGGATTTTGCTTTTTATATTTTGACATATCTCAGATTTATTTTGAAGAATTGAATAACATATATAGCAATTTTTCTCAAAACATTAGTTAGTTGTTTCAATACCATTTATTGAAAAAAATCAATTCTCTCTGCATAAATTGAATTAGCATTTTATCATATTTTAAATTTCATGTGTTTTCCTAGAAAGTAGCATAGTATCTGGCATAAAGCAAATATTCAATATATATTTGCTGAATAGGTAAAGGAATTGTGAAAACACCCCCGTAAATCTTGTTAGTTTACTTAGGATTACATTGTATGTATGGATGAATATAGAAAGAACTTGTACTGTATACAATGTAGGATTTTCTAATTTAAAATCATAGTATGCATTTTAATTTATTTGTATTTTTATGCTGTACAGTTAAAGTTTAATTGTTTTTATCTAGATTATGTCTACTTTTTTAAAAGTTGATTTTTGCCATTGTCCCTTTTGTCTTGATGTGTTCCCTCAATGTGTTTATATTCTTTGTTCTTTTTTTTGCCCTACATCCCACATAGGTTAAATATACTCTGATCCATAAAGTTCTTGCTATATAATCCATCCATGGGAATTATCTCAGTTTGAGAGGCTTGCATTATCTTACAGAACTGGTTGTATAATTAAGGTAATAAGTAGGTTCATTCTCTATCAAATCTAACTTAACTTTATGAAGGATTTTCAAATGAAAGCGACTTTCTTTGAAAAGTTTGGGTTTAAAGGATCTACTTTATCTTTTTTTAAATCCCATACCAGCACAAGAGATTGGCTATTGGGTGTCCACTGTTTTTTCTTGATACTGTGCTTGCTACTGGGTTTAGGAAAGCTAGGGAAATACAAGAACATTACATGGAACAGTTTCTCTCTTCAAATACGTTGTAGTCTAACTTTGGGGACTAGACAGAAACTCATAAAACAGACCCCTGAATACTGGAATCATGGAGGAGGGCTTTCTGATGGGAGGGCTGCGGCTGGTTCCAGAACATCAGCACTGAGCTGAATGAAGTAGAAAGAAATGCCTAGAACTTTCTTTCCCCCAACATTCAGTCTTTTGCCAATAGGGAGCTAGTCAACAAAGGAGCCCAGGGATGTCATCCCTGGGAATCAGCCTTCCTGGGAACAGAGCAGTAAAGACAATCCAAATTTACACCTCAAGGACTTAGAAAAGAAGAACAAACTAAGCCCAAAGTTAGCAGAAGGAAGGAAATAACAAACATTGGAGCAGAAATATAAGAAATTGATACCAGAAAAACAATAGAAAAGATCAACAAAATTAAGAGTTAGCTTTTTGAAAAAACAAACAAAACTGAGAAACTTTTAGCTAGACTAATTAAGGAAAAAAGTGAAGACAAAATCAGAAATGACAGAGGAGATGCTACAACTTACAACACAGAAATACAAAGGACTGGACTTCCAGTCAAGAGGTAGGTAAACATGCTTTGCCTCCATGCACAATTATAACAAAAAGAACAACTAGAATATAAAAACAAATATCACCCAGAATTATCAGAAAACTGAGCTGTGTGAAAGCCTGATAACCAAGGTTTTAAAGAAGCCACATTCATCCAGACAGATACGAGGGGCAGAGGCACATGGGGAAATGCAAAGAGGTACAGAGAGGTGGAGAGGTGCGCAGAGGTGCAGAGATGCTCAGAGGCGTGGAGTAGTACAGAGAGGGGCAGAGATGGTAATGGGTGGCCCCACATCCACATGTGGTGGATAAAATTGGGAGGGATACCTCAGGAGGGAGGGATCCTAGCCCCAGACCAGACCACTCAGCCCAGGGTTCCAGCACCAGGAACATAAGTCCCCATAACTTCTGGCTGTAAAAACCAGTGGGTGCTGGGGCAGTGTAAGAAACTGGGGAATTCTCAAGACATTCCTCTTAAAGGGCCCACAACAGACTTAGGACTCACATAGAACCACCCCCTCTGGGATTCAGCACCAGGGCAACAGCTGGAAGGGCACCAGTGGCATAAAGGCAGAAGGTGAAGTGACTGGCAACAGAGCAAGTGCTGGGGACAGCTTCCTCCCAGGAAAAACTCCAGAGACCAAGGAGCAACATTGTCCCCTCTCTGAGTCCCACATAGAGAAACAAGGCAGTGACATGGGTTGCCCACTTTGGCGATTACCTAAGGCTCTGCCCCATACAACTTACAGGTGTGCTTTTCTATAATAGGCCATGCAACTAAGACAGGGAGTCAGAGCAGCTCTACCTAATACACAGAAACAAACACAGGGAGGCTTCTCCACAGGGAGGAGACAAAGAAATATGTCCCAAATGAAAGAAGAGAACAAAACTCCAGAAAAAGAGCTAAACAAAATGGAGACAAGCAATCTATCAGATGCAGAGTTCAAAACACTGGTTATCAGGATGCTCAAGGAACTCATTGGGTACTTCAACAGCATAAAAAAGACCCAGGCAGAAATAAAGGCTACATTAAGTGAAATAAAGAAAAATCTACAGGAGACCAACAGTGGAAGGAATGAAACGGAGAATCAAATGAATGATTTGGAGCACAAGAAAGGAGAAAGCATTTGATCAGAATAGTGGGAATAAAAAGATTTTTAAAAATGAGGACAGGCTTAGGAACTTCTGGGACATCTTTAAATATACCAACATCTGAATCAGGGGTGCCAGGAGGAGAAGAGGAAGAACAAGAAATTGAAAACTTATTTGAAAAAATAATGAAAGAAAACTTCCCTAATGTGGTGAAGAAAATAGGCATACAAGTACAGGAAGCACAAAGTGTCCCAAACAAGATAGACACAAAGAGGACCACACCAAGATACATCATAATTAAAATGCTAAAGGTTAAAGATAAAGAGAGCTTCTTAAAAGCATAAGAAAAAAGCAGAAAGTTACCTACAAAGGAGTTCCCAATAGACCGTCAGCTGATTTTTCAATAGAAACTTTGCAGGCTAAAAGGGACTGGCAAGAAGTATTCAAAGTGATGAAAAGCAAAGACCTATAAACTAGATTATTGTGCCCAGCAAAGCTATCATTTAGAATGGAAGGGCAGATAAAATGCTCTCCAGACAAGTTAAAGCTAAAGGAATTCATCATCATCAAGCCATTATTATATGGAATGCTAAAGGGAATTGTATAAGAAAAAGAAGGGGATCAGAAATATGAACATTAAAATGGCAATAAATGCACAACTATCAATCACTGAAACAAAATAACAAAGTAATCAAACAATCAGAACAGGAACAGAATCATAGATATGGAGATCATTTGGAGGGTTATCAGCAGGGAGTAGGAGAGGAGAGAATGACAAAAAAAGTATAGGGATTAAGAAACACAAATTGGTTGGTACAAAATAGACAGGGGAAGGTTAAGAATAGTACAGGAAATGGAGAAGCCAAAAATTTATATGTACAATCCATGGACATGAACTAAGGGAGGGGGTTGCTGGAGGGAATGGGGTACTGGGGAAGGGGGATATAGGGGAGAAAATTGGGACAACTGTAATGGCATAATCAATAAAATATATATTTTTGAAAAATACAGAGGATTGAAGAGACTATTATGAACAATTATACATGTTGTATGTCAATAATCTCTCAATACAGTTGAGAAAATTTTTAAATTAATAAAACTTTTTCAAAAAAATTAAAAGAACAAGTTTTCACACTTAAATTTAACTTTTTAATGAATAAGAGAAATATAATCATAGAAATATTTATTGACTAAGAGAATATCTGTTCGTTCTAAAATTAATACTTTTCTTTGAATACTCAAAGCATATTGGTTAAATTAACATTTAAAATAATAGAAACAGTGCTAAAAATCCAAGTCAGTAAGATATGAAATTAAAGGCAAAATTAATTCTAGAGTGAAAATTCAACAATGCATTTGTTGTCATTTTTTCAGGTTTTGTATTATAAATTGTTTTGATTTGTATCATCAGAGACTTCTAGAAATAACTGTTTCAAACATCAGACTCCAGATGGATGCATTTAAACTGTTGCACTCTAAAGATAGAAAGATTTCTGTTAAATCAAATTGTATTTTATCAAAATTACAGGAATAAAGCAATAACTTGTTCAAAAATACTTAGGAAGAGTTACTAATACCCATAACATTTCTGTCAATAGATAACAACAGTTTGAATTCTTGAAATGCATTTACATTACTTTCATGATTATTGGCCACAGTCTCCAGATTTTGAATTTACTCTAATCTCTGGTATTTCTCCCTTTCTGATCATGGGTGAAGTTAGTTAAAGAAAATAGTACCTATTCCTTCAGTCTGACTTTGGCCCTGTTAGATAGTTGTTCTCTCTGACAAGGCCAAGAGTGCTCAGCTGCCAGTTTTTAGGCCAAGGACAGCATTCTCTCATATGTATTCTAGTACCCAACTTCAAAGCAAACTTTCATTTCAACCTTCTCAGTAGAAAAACACGTTTGTCTTTTATTTCTCTTAATACTGAGTCAAGGAAGCTTTCTATACCAGCAGTTTTCCCAAAGAAGGGGGGGAAATTCAACATTAAAAACAACCACCTACTCAGTCCTCTAAACATGGCTTTCTGAGTTAAAGTATAAAAGATTTGCAATGAGAGAAAATCACATAGAATGTCTATTTCTGTGTAGAGACAAGGAACTAAAGAGGAAACCCAAAATAGGAGGGATGGAAGGGGAGCTGCCAGTGACTCAGTAGGGGACCTTTAGTAAAGTCGCTGAACCAGGTCTCCCTGCCTTTCAAACAAATCCAGGCCTACATGCACCTCCCAGCCCTTTAATCCCCCCATCCCATTTATACTGCCTCCCTAGCTCCCTCTGGGGCTTCTGTTACTTCGCTTCTTCCTAAGGGTAAACATATCTCTTTTCTTAATATGTTTCCTGGGTGGTAGATTTTTTTTTTTTTTTTTGGTTCCCTCCTCATCTTGCTCTATATGCCTGGAATGATTCTTGTGAGTCAGAGGCATCCTTTTAGAATCATAAGTTTTCATAAAACCTCCCTCTTACAAGCTGTAAGTTTCTGCTCATCCTTTTTATTTTAGTAATTATTAAAGCTAGCATAAACTTTTATTTCAAAAGTTTCATCCCATTGTTTACCAACACTTAATCAAACTTGCTAATAAACTGCGTTGGTCAGATTTTACTCGGCAAGCGGCGTGATGCTTCTTCAGAGCAACGATATTGCGTAGCTTTTGCTTTCTGCTCCTTTTTTCCTAACCAGGGTCATGTACACAGAAATATATTTTGGGAAATGACACATTTGCCCTAGACCTAAATGGAAGAGTTGTTTATGTCTTGGATGAAGAATTGGATTAAAATAATTAAAGGTTAGAGATTGTACTCTGACCATATTAAAACTGCTGCTTTAACCCCATATTTTGTAGCTGTTTACTGTGAATATTATTGGATTTATGGAAACTTTGGAATGAGCTCTAACTGCATTTATCCTGCAGAGTTGTTACAGAATGCATTATGAATTTTAGAAATGCAAAGTATTATATATGTAATCATGCTGAAAATTAATATTATTTTTAAGCACTATCTTTGTGAACACTAAATTGAATCCATTGAGAAGTAGAAAAAAACCCAGAGAGCCACAAATTCTTCCGTGAGAAACTGCTTGCTCTGGAACTGTCTTGGGCTGAAAGTTGTTATATTCCGTCTTTGAGAGGATATGACTGCCAGTTGACCTGCCAGCTGGGCGGGGGCAGTTGCAGTCTCCTCACTCCCTCACCTGCACTTGGAATGTCTGCTCTGCCCACAATTCCCACTGCAGGAGCCTGTTTCAAGGACACAGCCTTGAGAGGGCAAGGTGTTGTTGAGACAACGTGGACTGGACATGTGACTGCACCCAGTTACAGCCTCTATATAAAACTTTCATGATGCTGGTGTGCGGAGACAGAGATCTACTTGTCTTGTGGGGCCCAAAACAAGCCTTTCAGCAAACCTGCCACCTACCAATCTGGGGTGGCCTGCCTCTTCTTTCCATCTCTCCTTGCCCTCCTGGTACTCGAGTTAAAAACCAACATAACTGAGAACGGAGAATGGAAATCAAACCAATTCTGGTATCAGTGTTTATTTTATTGTGTTTCTTTGTTTCTAATAGTTACCGAGGAGAAAGGTGGGGAAGACAACTTGCAGCCTTTTCTCCAGACATTTAGCATTATGTGTATTCTGTTTCCTAGACCAGAAACATCAGATGGGTGCGTGGTTTAAAGACAGCCCCAAGATTAATATGTCTGCTGCTTTCTTGGCCCTAAAGCCAATAAAGGTACGCAGAGAATCAGATGACTGGTTCCACACTCTATTATTTCTGTGCCTTTCCAAGATGCTTTCATTTTCTGTGAGAATGATTTTGACACTTCCAACTGCAATGTGAAGGGATTTTCTTTTGTTTCTTTCTAAATGGATGTGTTTTTCATTTGCAAGCCTTCATCATTTTTGCAATACAGATTTTTAATCTCATTTATTAATACTTTGAAGTTAGCTGCATGATTTCTCTTTCTCATTTTTTCCCAGCAAATTTTGCCCATTTCACTGTCTGAATGGACTCTGAGGGGTTTTCTTTATTTTCTCTTTCCTAGTTCATGGAATCATTTGTAGCTGACTATACATATTCTAAAAGGCTCCACCGAATCAGTTCTAACAAGCATTAAAAATGTTTAGAAGATGGTGGAGGGGAGAGACGGGGAACAGTGCTTTGATATTCTTAGGAGATTTCCCAGGAAAAATTTCAGCAATGCTGACCTTTCGTGTCAATTTTTACCCACACAAATGGGCTCTTTACTGTCAACTTGATTGTTAAGAGGGCTGAAAACAGTTATCTGGAATAAAAATTCGAACGATGAAAGTTGACATATCACTTGCATTGCAGATCATACATATTTTCTGAAATCCTGAGTATAACATAACAAAAAAGCATAAGAGGACTCCAAAAAATGGAAAGAAAAAGATGGACTGTGCAGGGACCTTGACACTTGAGGACCAGGAAGAGAGTAGTTTAGCAATACAAAAAAATACAGGGTCTGGCAGAAGTAACGCCTGCCTGAGTGTGGTTGGTAGAGTGATAATATGGGTGTAACAATTTATAGTTTTAACTGGAACATTTCACCTAAAATGTCATATGGTATGCTTGAGTGTGATATTGTTATGTTACAGAATCACATGTTTATGATTTTGTAATAAAAGATTTTGTAATGAAACACGGGTGTTATTTGTGCTGGACCCCGTATTTTGGCATCAATGAAAAAAATGCCTCTCGCCTCCAGGATTTCAATGGTGGCTGAGCTGGAAATTGGTTCTCCGTGCCTCTGCCAGGCCCTGCAAAAGCATGTGGTGGCACCGTATAATTCCTTCCTTCCTCCTGGGCTAGGCAGGGACTTGGCCTTCTGAGTGGGGAGCTTATCTTCATGTCTTGCCTGGTAGAAGCAGGCAGCTCTCTAACTCCCTTGCTGAGTGAAGCAAGCAGGTTGTTCAGCGCAGCTGATCTTCTGCCCCCAACCCAGTGAGACCAGCACATGGTCTGATTCTCCAATGGACGGAGTTGTTAATAAGGCTGAGCAGGGACCTGGTTTTCCACCCTCTGCCTGGTAATAGAAGGTAGTGCTCTGATTCCCCAGTCAGGTAGTGTCAGTGGGAATCAGTGGCAGGTGGAGCCTCCGCTCCCACCTAGGATCCATGATGCTGTAGGAAGTGGGACTAGTTGGCCGTTTGTTTCCTCCCCTTTGCTTTCCTGGTGTTAGAGGGGTCCATGGGAAGGAGTAAGCTTCTGTGCGCATCCTGCAGCAACAATGTGGTCTGCATAAACCAAGCTCCCCCTTTACTGGTGTTAGCAGGGCCTAGTGGAAAGATGAGCTTTCGCCTCCACACAGAGGTAATGCGGTGGGAGTTGATGCCCCACTTTCACCAGGAGAATGTCAACGGGGCTAAACCTTTATTCCACTTGTTTGCAATGATGCACTGTGTATTGCTGCCCAGGACGGTTGCTGCCCTATAGTGTGAGAAGCTGCCCAGGATGGAACCCAGTAGGGGCAAAACATACACAGCAAACTGCCCTTACTCCAAACTTGAACAGAGGACTGCCTGCTAAGAAGGGGAGGTTAAATAAAATCCAGTCTCTTGATATAATACCCCCCAAAAAAGAAAAAATTACTTATGATACCAAGAACCAGGAAAATCACAGCATGCATGAAAAAAGAAAAGATGGCTAACTGATAACAACAAGATAAATCAGATCTTGGCATTGGAGGATTTTTATAGCTAGTGTGTGTGTGTGTGTGTGTGTGTGTGATGAGAATACTTAATATTTAGTCTCAGTAGATTTCAAATATACAATATAGCATTCTTAACTATAGTCACCATGTTGTGCATCAGAACCCCAGAATGTATGGTTTTATTGGAACACAGTCATATCCATTCATCTAAATCACAGGTGGCAAACACAAGGCCTGAAGGCCAAATCCGGCCCTCCACCTTGTTTTATCCGGCCCGGCACCTTGTTTCTACCTGGTGGCAGTGCCAAGCTCTCACTTCACTGTTAAGGAGTAGTTACATTTACACAGTCCTAAAGTTACCTTCGGCCCTTTGAAGGGGACCGCGAGGCTGATGTGGTCCCTGGTAGAAATGAGTTTGATACCCTTGGTCTAAAGGAAAGCTTGTACCCTCTGACCAATGTCTCCCATTGTCCCCATTCCTCAGCCCTTGGCAACCACCATGCCACTCTCTGGTTCTTAGATTTCCATAGTGTGAGATCACACAGTCCTTGTCTTACTGTGTCTTGCTTATTTCACTCCAAAAATGACTTTAAACCAGCCATCATACAAAAATATAAATAAGCAATTAAAGTTTCTTTTAAAACAAAGGAAAAGTAGGAAGTCTCAATAAAGAAACAGAATTTATTATAAAGAACCAAATTAAAATCTTAGAACTGAAAAATATAATAAAGCCAAAATTAAAAACTCAATGGATGGGCTCATTAGTAGAGTGGAGATTATAGAGGATGGAATTGGCAAATTTAAGGACAGATTATTAGAATTTACTCAATCAAAACAAAGTTACCATATGACCCAGCAATTCAACTCCTAGGCATATGCCCAGGGGAAATGAATATTTCTGTCCGCACAAATCATTGTAAATGAATTTCACAGCAGCATTATTCACAGTGACTAAAAAGTGAAAATAACCCAAATGTCCAACAGCAGATGAATGGGTAAACAAAATGAGTATATCCATAACATGGAATATTATTTAGCCATAACAATGACTGCAGAACTACAACATAGTTACATTTCAGAAACATTATGTTAAGATAAATCAGCCAAATGCAAAAAGCCACAAATTGTATCATTCCATTTCAATGAAAAGTTCAGATTAGGCAAATCTGTAGAGAGAACAAATAGATTAGTGCTTCCCAGAGATCGCAGATGGGGACAATGGGGAATGGCTGCTAAATGGTGCAAGATTTCTTTTGAAAGTGATGAAAATGTTCCAAAATGCATTGAGGTGATCATTTTACAACTTTGAATGTTCTAAAAGCCACTGAATTGTATACTTTTAAATAGGTGAAATTTATGATATGTAAATTATGTCTAAATAAAGTTGCTGAAATAAAGATAAGTGTAAATCTAATGTAGTAGGCTAAGTCAGACCACTTTTAATACCTTTCTGTCTTTTGTGCCTATATAAAAATGGTCATTTAAACCACATAGAGATATCCAAACTCAATTCCACTCAGATCCTACCTTTTTTTGAGCAATTGTGCCAGGTACTGTGTTGGGTTATACAGACATGAATAAGAAACATGACTTAATCTCAGGTATCTTATACCCACTGAAGGAAGATGATAGATATAGATATAGATGTAGATATAGATATAGATATAGATATAGATATAGATATAGGCATATAAAATCTCAGATAGTCACATTCACATAATTTGTTTCATTTATTCAGCTATAGCACCAATACATAAAAACACAGAAGTTAATGTCAAAATTAGGAACCTTACACAGGTGAACTGTATGTTTTTTTTTTTTTTAAACATTGATGCTTCCATAGCATTTATAAGAAATAGCAAAACTGAAGCTTGGTTTAAGTCAACTATCCTTCTTTATCCAATCAGATACTTTAAGGATGCTTTCTTTGGGCAATTGTTTGTGAAATCAACCTGCTCAACACTGCTCTATGAACTTGTAAATAATCACTATTTCTAGCTGTAACTCTTGACTAGGCTAATAATGTTTTGAATTAATTGACTAGCTTGCAAATGTGGAAGGATCTACTTGATGTATCTGTCTGGGCAATTTTCCATGTGTTGTGTTGGCTCATTTGAGATTCTGTGAAGAATATAATGATTGACAGAAAAGGTTCTCTAAAGCAGCATTTATTTCGGAGATACATTACCTCTTACTGGTGAACTTGGCAGTTCAACCTAATGTAAACTGATTGGAATTAACAATCACACAGCAAGCTACTAATGTCCACATTGAGAGCAGGTATTTGTCCAATCAAATGTAGTTAATAATCTCTGGATAAATTACAAAGTTGGATCTCAACTTTATGTAACCTGAGATGGAAGAAAATTAAATGCACTCGGAACATTGTTAATCTCTTAGATAAAGTTCTAGCAGTGCACAGTTATCCAAACTTTCTACTCTGACTCCTCTGGACCCAACAGTGGGAGGGAATTTGTGAATGAGGTCCATTTCTTGTAGGTGACGAAACTAAGAAATGAATAGCAGCAAACCGAAGACACTGTGCAGTAGTGGAGCAGTGTCTGCTCTAGGGTCAACCTGGTGGATTCACATTTCTCTTCCACTACTTCATAGCTATTGACTTCGGCCAAGTGTCTATCCCTCTCTATGCCTTAGTTTCCTCATCTGGGTAATGGGAATAGAAATAGAATTTATCACATAAGATATCTGGGAGTTTTTAATGAGATAATACATACAAAGTGTTTCGAAGACTGCCTGGCATGTAGAAACACTCTAGAAATGTTCATAGGGATTAGTATTAACCATTATTTCACTCATAGAATTAAACTTGGACACAGTTGGGATGTACCACCACCATGTACCTACCACTCACCATGAGGGTGAGTGTGGGCCACAGACATGTTGGAAATTGGGTTTCTAAATGCATTTGAGATCAGGTAAATAGAGTACGAATCACCAAGAGAGTTAAAAAGATAAATGCCAATGTCACTGAGCGTACTCTATTTTCTTACAGACACCTACAAAAGTATTGAAACTACCTAACTTAACTACTTAAGTACCTGGTAAGGAGGAAGTAGTAACATGCCTTTGTTAATCCCAACTTAACTATGCTCCTCATTGCAGCTCTTCTAGGCAGCTTAGGTCATTCTTTTTATTTCTATTTAACACAGGACTCCCACATTTAGTGGCTTCAAACCACCATTTGATTTGCTTACTATTTTGTAAGTAAGGGATTCAGGAAGGGCTTGACTGAAAGGTTTCTGATCCACATGGTTCCATCTGGGAAGGCTTGTACTAGGAAGGGTTGGCATTCACAAACTCAAAGCCTTGGGGTTCCTTGTCTCTCACTCTCTCCACATGGATTTGTTCTCATTGCGGCTTGGACTTCTTGAAGACTTGGGACGTTTAAGGTGGTTGGACTTCTTATATGGTGACTGACTTGTGCCTGTGTGAGGTTCTAACTGGCAAGAAATGGACGTCGCCACTCTTTTTTCATGTCTGGGCCAAGCCTCAGGCACAGCAACACTTGTGCAATATTATATTGTTCAAAGCAGTCAAGAGCCCACCCTATCAAAAGAAGGGAATATAGACTTCACCTCTCAATGGGAGAAGATCAGGGAATTCATAGTCATTTTTTTCTTTCCAGTTTTATTGAGGTATAATTGAAAAACAAAATCGTATATATTTAAAGTGCACATTGTGATGATTTGATATATGTATGCATTGTGAACTATTTATCACGATCAAGTTAATTAACACATCCATCAGCTCACATTGTTACTTTTTTTGGTAAGACAGCTTAAGATCTGTTCTCTTAGCAGATTTCACTAATTCAAAACATTATTAACTATAATCACCATGCTGTTCATTAGAGCCTCAGAATTCATTGTAATAATGGAAAGTTTTTACCATTTGTCCAACATTTCCACATTTCTCTCACACCCCAGACCCTGGAAAGCACCATTCTACAATCTGTGTTCAGGAATTGGCCTTGAAAAAAATGCCACACGTAATGCCATACTAACAGGTGTGAGTTGATAGCTCATTGTGGTTTTTAAAAAATATATATTTTTTGATTATGCCATTACAGTTGTCCCATTTCCCCCCTTCACTCCCTCCATCCTGCACACCCCCTCCCACCCACATTCCCCCTTTTAGTTCATGTCCATGTGTCATACTTACAAGTTCTTTAGCTTCTACATTTCCCATACTATTCTTACCCTCCCCCTGTCTATTTTCTACCTACCATCTATGCTATTTATTCTCTGTACTCTTTCCCCCTCTCTCCTCCTCTGATTGCCCTGTTGCTAACCTGTCATTGTGGTTTTTATTTTCATTTCCCTAATGATTAGTGATGTCAAGCACCTTTTCATATATATACCTGTTGGTTATTTGCATGTCTTCTTTGGAAAAATGTCTATTCAGATCCTTTGCCCATTTTTACATGAGATTATTTGTTTGTGTTTTGCTACTGATTTGTACAAATTCCTTATATATTTTAGGTGTTAACCCCTTATGAGATATGTGGTTTATACATATTTTCTCCCATTCCACAGGTTGCCTTGAATTTTATTGATTGTTTCCTTTGCAGTGAAGAAACTTTTTATTTTTATGTAGTCCCACTTATTTACTTTTGCTTTTTAAAATATGTTACTTATTTATTTTAATTTTTGTGAATATATGAGACAGGGATCCAATTTCATTCTTTTGCATTTGAATATCCACTTTTCTCAATACCATTAATTGAATAGATTCTTCTTTCCTACTGTGTGTCCTTGGCATCCTTGTCAACGATTAGTTGACCATACATATGTCAATTTATATCTGGGCTCGCTATTCCGTTCCATTGGACTATGGGTCTGTTTTTAGGACACTACCATACTCTTTTGATTATGATAGCTTTGTAACATAGTTTGAAATCAGGAAGTACCATGCTTCCAGTTTTGTTCTTGTTTCTCAAGATTGTATTTGCTATTTGATGTCTACTGTGGTTTTACACACATTTTATCATTACTTTTCTATTTTTGTGAAAAATACCATTGTGATTTTGATAGGGATTTCATTGACTTTATTTATCACTTTGTATTGTACAGATATTGTAACAGTATTCATTCAATCCAAGAACATAGGCTGTGGTCTTCTTCAACTTTCACATCAACATTTTATAGTTTTCTTTATTTATTAATTTTAGAGAGGGGGGAGGAGATAGAGAGAGAGAGAGAGAGAGAGACTTTGATTTGTTGTTCCACTTATTTATGCATTCATTGGTTGCTGGTTGCTTCTTGTATGTGTCCTACTGGGGATGGAACCCACAAGCTTGGCATATCACTTTAACCAACTGAGCTACCTGGCCAGGGCTTTCTAATTTTCAATATACAGACATTTTATCTCTTTGGTAAATTTATTCCTAAGTATTTTATTTTTATTTTTATTACTTTATTTAATGTAAATGGGATTGATTTCTTAATTTCCCTTTCAATAGTTTGTTATTTGTGCATAGAAACACAAGTGATTTTTGTATGCTGATTTCGTGTCATGCTGTAGTCACATTTGATTTACCAGAGAGCTACAAACCTGTATGAATGTATGTGTTTCTCTGTTTATTAATTAAGTATTGGCCTAGGAAATACAGAGGTTAATATCATGAGAATTATTTCTAAAATTAAAATTGACACCAAATGGCACATTTAAATGCATAGATGCTGAAAATCTTCTTTGGTTTTGAGTCTCCTTGCTGGTTTTCTCATTTTGTTCAAGTGGTAGACATGGATACATTTTCTTGAAGGAAGGGGAGATACATAAAGAAATTTGCAATTATCTTCTCAATAGCAGCTTTCATTTCCATAAAATAAGTCAGAAATAATAATCAATTCATTAAAACAGGTAAATTTGTAAAAGCAAAATATATTCTATACCTAAAATATAGGTTCTTAATGCAGATTGTTATCATGGGCTCATTACTTAAAAATAATTCTTTGCATA
This sequence comes from Carollia perspicillata, assembly GCA_004027735.1. Taxonomy (NCBI): domain Eukaryota; kingdom Metazoa; phylum Chordata; class Mammalia; order Chiroptera; family Phyllostomidae; genus Carollia; species Carollia perspicillata. Next base: position 40,939 of record PVKM010004357.1, read on the forward strand.
CAGAAAACACTCTTTTTAAGTCACATTGTTATTAACATAAAAATTGCTTATCCATCTAATTTACTCCTGTTATGAGGCATCTATTTCCACTTGGAACAGAAAATGTTCCATGTGTTTCTTGCTAATAAGAATTGCTCTGCTGTGAATGTAGGGCTGCATATATTCTTCTGAATTAGTGTTTTAGGATTCTTAGGATATATTCCCAGAAGTGGGATCACTGGGTCAAAAACCGGGTTAGTTTTTTTTTGTGTTTTTTTTTTTTTGAAGAAATTCCATACTGTTTTCCTCAGTGGCTGCATAGGGCACTATTTACAATAGCCAAGATCTGGAAATAGCCTAAGTGCCCATTAGTAGATGAATGGATTTAAAAACTGTGATACACAATTTTTAATAAAATACTACACAAAAGAAAGAAAGAAGAAGGAATTCCTACCTTTTGCAACAGCATAGATGGAACTGGAAACTATTATCCTAAGTGAAATAAGCCTGTCAGTGAAAGACAAATCCTGTATGATCTCACCTATAAGAGGAATCTAATGAACATAATAAACTAACGTGCAATATAGAACCAGAGGCATGAAAACATGAAACAGACTGACGGCAGCCAGAGGGGCGGGGGAAGGGGAATAGTGATGGAAAAAAGGGGAAATGACTAGTCAAAGAACATGTATCAATGACCCATGGACATGGACAGCAGTGTGGGGATTGACTGTGGGAATGGGGGGTGGGATGGAGGGGAGTAAAGGGGGGAAACTGGGACAACTGTAATAGCATAAACAATAAAATATTTAAATTAAAAAAGAATTGTTCTGACTGTGAGAATATTTTAATTTTTATTCCATATTCTTGAATTGTACATGATATTGGTCTGTCTGCTTAACATCAGTGATATATGTGACTAACACAGAGACTTAACACATCTGGTCCTGCAATGAAAAAATACTAAAGCTTTGTCTTGTCTCCTTCATGCTTATAGAAATTAGCATAGCTGATGTTTGGCCTTAGATGTTCACCTGACCAAGGTAAAAGGATATGGTCATTTCGAAGGTTCGGTCATGCCTTTGTTTAACCAGAAAGTGGTGATGAAAGGTGCAGGATGCTCATCAGGCAAAGTCGTCAGTGGATGCTGACTAGATGAACAACTGGCATATCCCAGTGACTCAGTTCTGCTGCTTCTCTGGCAACACAAACAGGTCTCATTTCAGGACACTTGAGTCTCCCCGGGCAGAGGCTTTCATCTTTTTTGGACATGCCACCACAATCAACTCCTGGTCTTTGGTGACTCTTCTTAGCCAGTATTCTTCTGCTTCCCCCTCAAATTCCTGACCTAATTTTCACCTGGAGTGGTGACTTTCAACCTTGCTTCCGTTCTGTGATCACCTGGGGAGATTTAAGAACTTCTGATGCCCGGGATTTACTGCAGAAAAATTAAATCAGGATCTCTGGAGGTGGGACTCAAAGACATTGGTATTTTTACCCCCCCCCCAAGTGATTCCAATATGTAGCAAAGTTAGTAAACCACCAATCTAGAGCCTTGTGACACAGAAGTGTGGTCTGTGACAAGCAACACTGACATCGCTGGCAGCTTTTTAGAAATGCACAATTTGGGCCTTGTCCCAGACCTACAAATTTAGATTCTACAATTTAACAAGATGCTTGAGTGATTTGTATTTGAGAGTCACTGGTTTAGAACAATGATTCTCAATTAGGGATGCACATTAATATTAGTTGTAAGATCAGATGTTAAATTAGATTTGAGAAGACTGGGAAATATGAGTCAGTAAAGAAGGCCCAAGGGAAGTAGGGTCAGGTAGGAGGGAGGGAGACAGCTTACCGATGGATGCCAGTAATCCAAAGATATGTCTGAGTATGTTAGTGGGTACAGAGGTTCACATTTAATATTTATTTGTCTTTTAATTTGTGCTATGCAAACTCTAAGAGGATTTTGCAGTGATCAACAGCTCCTAATATTCAGGCCCTTGTGTAGTCCTTTCCCATACTTAATCAGGACAGGTTTAGTATGACCAATGGAATGTGGTGGAAATAATGATGCTGGTTTCACTTTAGGTAGTACAACACATGGCAGCTTCTGACTTGCCCTCTGGGATCCTTTGCTCCGGGGAGAGCCAGCTGCCATACCATGAGAACATTTGCACAGGCCCACAGAGAAGCTCATGTGGAGGAGAACTGGGGTCGCCTTCCAAATCCCCAGCCATGTGAGTCAGTGAGTTATCTTAGAAGCAGACCTTCCAGTTTCAGTGGAGCCTTCAGGTGACTGCAGCACTCAATGACGTCTACCTGCCACGGCATGAGAAACCACAAAAAAGAAATGCCCACTAGAGCCCTGAGCAAATTCTTTATCTACAGAAACCATGAGAATAAGCAATGGTTGTTTTATACCACTAAGTTTTGCAGTAATTTCTATTGTATAATTAGATAATTGCAACAGAATTTGGTACCCGGCAGCAGGGTAGTACTAGAACAAAGACCTAAGACATGGCAGTAGATTTGGAACAAGAAGACAGGCAGAAACTGGAAGAGTCTTCAAGGGATTGTTATGGCCCTGAGGAAGGTTGTTGGTGAGATCTTAAGGGAAAGTGAGGAGAATATTGCTAGAAATGAGAGGAAAGGGGTTCCCTTTTCTTTCCCCCCCTAACAAGGGTCCTTGTCATGCAGTGGTAAAAAAACTTAGCACCATTGCCTCTGATAACATGGAAAGTTGAAAATGCACTGAATAAACTGGATGATCTAGCTAAAGACTTTTCCAGGCAGAATGTTGAAGGTGCCAACTTAGTTTCTTTTCACTGCTTACAGTAAAATAGAAGAGGAGGGAGATAAGCTAAAGGAGCTACAATTAAATGCAAAAGAGCCAGAAATTACTAGGTTTGAAAAAAATGTTTCTCAGTCCAAGATTCTTCAAGATTTTGTTAAGAAAAGGTTTCAGAGCAGAGTGCATCCAAGATGGGACCATAAGATCCTTTGTTAAGACTTCAGAAAGCTCTCAGGCGATACCTTCGAAGATCATTCAGTCTTTGTTAAACACTAAGACTGAGAGTCTAACAATCTTAAGGGCATTATTCCTATCCAATGTAGAAAGAAAGGGCTTCTCTTGTAGAGATTTATGAATTTGGCTTTTGTTCAGTAGATCATGCATTGATTCACAAAACAAATGTGCAATGTTTTAAAAAAGACTTATATCACTTTGGACTGAAAGGGATGGAAAAAGGATTAAGTGAAAAGAGATGATTTGATCTCCAAATATCAACAGGTAGGAAACAAACTGAGAAAAACTACTCAGTTGTAAATGCAAGGTACTTTTTTATTTTTAGAAAAGGAAGGATGACTGACTCAGAGTGTGGAACCAAAAACTCACGAAAGGAGCCAAGAACTCAAGAGACAGAGCCGGGCAGCAGGACTGAGCCTCAATATCAGGGAACTACCAACAAGTGCCTGGCTAGATTTCAGAACTGCTATGAGCCTGTGACTGCTGCGTGCCTCCCATTTCTCCCATTTTTGAAAGGAAAAGTCTACAGGCCATCCTATACTTGTCCAACCATTGCATCGTGGGTATGTAGTGGGGCAGATAAATTGTTTTTAGTTTAAAGGCCCTCAAACAGAGAGAAACAGTACTAGAGGACCTATAATAGCGGAACCACATCTAAAGAGTCCCATCTACACCTGGACCTGAACTAGATGCTGAAATTGTGAGCCTTGAGCCTGGCTCTGATACCGTAATGGGACCTCTTTTGGCAAGATAGAAATGTATATTGCACATGGGAGGTATATACAATGATATTGCCAGAGGGTTTGCTGTGGCAAGTGAAATTTCCCATACATATGGTTGTACTTATGTATACATACATTCCATATGCTGCCCTTACAATGTGACTTACATTTTTCCCACAAAGAGGTGGAGAAGTAAATATACTTTCCCCATGAATCTGACCAAGGACTAGGTAATTGCTCCAATCAATAGAGTACAGTAAAAGTAGTACTTGGGTCAGAAAATATTACTGCTCATCCTGGTTTTCTCTTACTCTTGGTGTATTTGTGCTTGGGACATAGCCTCCATGCTATGAGGAAGCCCAACTACTCCATGTGGACAGACCACATGGCGAGCCCAAATGGAGAAGAATGGAGGCTTCCAACCAACAGCATCAAATACCTTCAAGTGAGTAATTCTTCAAACGATACCAGCCCCCAATTTTGGGTCTTACTTCTCCATACTGCAGAACAAAGACAAACTATCTCTTATGTTCTCCATCCAAATTCCTGACCCATAAATACTTGATAATGATACATGGTTAGTTAAACCCACCACACTCTGGGGTGATTGTTACATAATCATAGTAACTGGACTAAAGTTCTTAACAGTTTATTTCTTTTGAGCATCTGGAGTTGAGACTACAGGAAGTGAAGGCTAACTCTGTAGTTTTCAGTTGTATTAAGATTCTTACCAAAAACGTAAACTCTAAAAATCTCTACTTCATTACTGAAATATTTACAATCATACAGGGAAGTTGCATTTACTTCAACGCAATTACTATATTGTGATATTCTTGAGAGAAGAAAGTACTCAAGTAATTAAAAATTTGGTTCTAATGACCTTGGCCTCTAGGTAATGCAAGAATGGAGTAAATAAAGATAGTTTTATAAAGAGAGATCTAAGCAGAATAGGTGACAATGTCAGAATATGAAAACTAGATTTAGCATAGTGAAGCCTTCTTTCAATAATTTAGTGATGATGGTAGAGATGAAAGGTAATGTACAAGAAGCTTTTCTGTTTGTTTCTTTCTTTACCAAGGGTGGGCCATGAGGGGATGAGGTGGAAACTGGAGCAGCAAGAATTTAGGTCATAAATTAGGAAGCATTTCCTGACTATAAGAGCTGTGAAATACTAAGATACATTGTGTCATCTAATACAATTTAAGGAAATGTTTATATAGCTTTCTACTTAATTGAAAAATTACTCACAGTTCTATATATTTGAAATTTTGTCAAGTATATCACATAAAAAGAATTTATTGACAAAAATGATTTTAGGTGTAGGCATTCGGTTGCTCATTAGTATTTTTGCAGTAATCGTCTATGCCCACAAATCCTCCTCCATTATAGGAATCTTGAATCTTTCATTCATTTCGTGATGCCTAGTATAGTAGACAGCACAGTATGTACACAGTCAGAAGTTGTGGTTCTTTTCTCTCTGTGTCTTTGTCATTATTGAGCTCTGTGACCTTGGTTAAATCATTTAGCTTCTCACAATTTTGGTTCCTCTATACATAAAACATGAATGATACCTGCCTTCTTGCCTCCCAGGGTTGCTGTACAAATCAAAGGAAATAATGAATGCTCCATGCCTGACACAGTATACATAAAAGGAGAACTGCTTATGGACTAGAATGGAATCAGAATGGATGTGGCCTGAAAACTTAAATTTATTAATTATTAATTCATGATTCTGAAGATGTTGTGGACATCTTCTCATACAAACTCACAAATGCAGTTTATGAATCCCTCAGTGAAATTTATCTTCTGAAATAAGCACATATTTTGGACTCTGAGAATATGGACCTGACACTTACTATCAGGGTGATTTGGGGCAAGTCAAACATAGTCTGTCATCTAGAAAATGGGAAAAAGAATGATAATACATGACTTACAGGGTTAATGACAGGTTTTAAGTAATATAACACATCTAAAAATGCCTTCCCAGCTGTACAGTGAATTTTATTTATAATTTCCTGATAATGGAAAGATGGGGAGCATGATGCTTATGAAGCAGTCTGCTCCACTGATGAACAGATGTCGTTGTTGAGAGGGTCCTCAAATCATAACAGAATTTATTTTCCTAGAAATTCCAAGTATTGGTCTTTCTTCTGCCTCCTGGAGTAACACTGACTAAAAATACTTCTTCCTCCACAATATAGTACTTCAAAATATTTGGAGATAGTAATCATGTCTTTTTAGGCTTTCCTCTCAAGACAAAATATCTAGTTTCCTCAAAGATCTTTACATAAATGGATTTGTCTAGATTTGCTCTGGATGGTCTCGGATTCTTTCTGAAATATGGTGTCTACAATGGGGCACAATTCCCCAGAAGTGTTCAGGCCAGCATATAGCACCTTCTTTGAACTAAACTCTAGCAACTTTCGGTCATGTTTAGGTTTATTTTAGCATTACAGCAATAATTATAGTACCATCCATGAATGTTTACTACATCCGTGCATGTTACTAATACACAATTCTTGTGAAGCAGGAATTGTTTCTCCCATTGTTACAGACAATGTTACAGACAATGGGAGAAACACCCGTTATAGTTGCAGGGTGTCCAACCTCTTGGCATCTCTGGGCCACATTGGAAGAAGAGTTGTCTTGGGCCACACATTACATACACAAACACTGATGAAAACAGAACAATCTCATAACGTTTTAAAGTAAATTTATGATTTTGTGTTGGGCCACATTCACAGCCATCCTGGGCCACATGTGGCCCATGGACCACGGGTGGACACCTTTGGTTTAGAGAGTTAAGCACTCTCTCAAGTTCCCAAGTTCCCAAAGGCAGTAGTGTGTGGAAGAGCAGGTACCTGGATGTAGTTCTGCCTGAGGCTCTTCCACACTGCCTTACCCGGAAGTTGATTTTCTGTCAGCTCCTTGTCCCAAATATAAAGATGGGTTTTCCTTCTATGTATTTTGATTTACAATGATTTTTCAAACATTAGCACAATATTTGAAAGCCTATATCTATCTTTAAATATTTTGGAGTTTATGTAAGTTGTAAACTGATATTCATTCTGTCAATGTATTCAGCAAGCCCCGTGATAAAACAGAGTTGACTGGACAGACCACCACATGCCCCTCTCTATGGTGACTGACCCAGCAATCAATATACTTTGAGTTTGGTTATTTGACCACTATACATCCAGCTTACATGTTTTCATCTTGCCTATAACAATAGCATGAGAAATCTTATCAAATACTAGGCTAGAATTAGGTAAGCGATATCCACGATGTACTCCTTATTTCCAGGCAAATGGACCATGTTGATTTATGGTTAATGATATCAAGGTTTTTAAAATGCCACAAAATATATTAAAATTATTACCATTGCTATAAAATCACAGAGGAATGCTTTAAAAAATAGTGAACTCCAGATACAAAATTCATTTTATGATAGAAGTTTTAATTATTACAGACTTTAATTCAAATTCACTGAAAATTGTGTTATTATAATTTTAACCATGTTTAGAAATTATAGGTGTGGGAGGCAATAACAATTTTCACTTTGTGACATTTTCATAATGATACTAAAAATATTTTCAAAAAGTTAACAGCATTAAGAAGATGTGAAAATTTATGCAATTATGAAAAAATATGCTACCACAACAATTAAATATTTGACTGATTAAAAATGTTGCATAGGTTTAAATGAAATATAACAGATATTTTACCTTTTGGGATTTGGATTCATTCTTTCTCAACTATTCTTTGCATTTCTTGGTCATTTGTTCATTTACTCATTCTTCCATCTAGCAAATAAATTATATTTGTAAATAGTGCATTTGCATTTGGGAAGTCTTATAATATATTAGATCCTGTTTCTGTCTCTTTTAAGTAGCAGGAATATTCTATAATTCAGCAAGGGAGAGAAGAAGTGTATAAATTATTTAAAAGGTTATGATAAATTTTATAGAAATAATTCTGACTGAAGAGAGAGCGATCATCGTTGGCCAAGATAATCAACAGTATTTTATAGAACAGGTAGAATATAAACTGTTTCTGGAAATATAGTCATATTTTAGTATTTCAAAATGTGATGCATGGAGAGGTCTAAAGTTGAGGACTCAGTTTCCCCATTTTAGTCCATTTTGATTTTGAGAATGTTTCAGTCATAATGGTAACAGAACAGCAGTGTGATCCTTCTCCTGGTCAAGAATAGAATGGTATCTTAGTGAAATACAGGAAACACCAAAACAGTATCTTTTCAAACACCTAGTTAATTCCAAGATATTGTGCTATACAGTGGGTATACAAGGCAAACAAGAAATAATTCTTGCTCTGCAAGAATTCATAGTGTGGTAATAGCAAAGGGCAATCTTGCAAGATGCCAAATTAGAGCATTTAAGTCCATGTATTCCCATACCTTCTACCACAGTGGATATTATCCATCATTTTAATCTGGTGTGCTCTAGGAATAGCTAGGGTTAGGGTTGGGTTTGGGTTAGGTCAATCTAGATGATGCTCTGCCTTCTGCTTCAGTCCTCATAGTGTAAACAAAGGTCCTTGTCATACTTTATTTAGTGCCATGTTTTTTTTTCTTTTTTGTGCTTTTTTTTTTTTTAGTGACTTGGGGCTTAAAATGACCCCCAAGCATAGAGCTGATATATAGTCTAGTGGTGCTAAGTGCAAGAAAACTGTGACACAACTTATGGAGAAGATATGTGAGTTATATAACCATCATTTAGGCATGAGTGATAATGCTGTTGGCCATAGGTCCAATGCTAATGAATCAACAATATGTATTAAATAAGTTGTCTTTAAACAGAAACACACATTAATCAAGGTTATGTATTGATTGGTTGATGAAAATGTTGTGACCAAGAACCTAATCCTGCATTTTCTCTAAGAGCAATAATTCAGTATTCATCATTTGATATTTGTGGAGACTACACACAATTACAACTGCAAAAATGACAACTGATTACATCTATGTCTTTATCTATATGTATCTATGGCTCTATCTCCATGCCTTTGATTTAATAAATATTTATCAAGTGCCTCCTATGAATTAGACTCTGGGAATAAAATGTTGAGCAGAGACAGCCAAAACACAAATAACAAAATTAAAAATAGATAAATTAGTCTACATCAAAAATAAAACCTTTTGTGTTTCAAAGGCCAGTATCAACAGAGTGAAAAGGCAACTCATAGAACGGGAGAAAATATTAAAGTATGCATTTGATAATAGATTAATATCCAATATACACAAAGAACTGCCTACATCACAACAAAAAGGTCAAACTATCCAATTAAAAAGCAGACAACTGATTTGAATAGACATTTCTCCTAAGAAGACATACAAATGGCCAATAAAGCACATGAAAAGATGCCTGTCATCGCTAATTGTTGGGGAACTGCACACCAGAACAACAGATATCACTTCACAACCTTTAGGATGCCTATTACAAATAAACCCGAAAATAACAAGTGCTCTTGAGGACATGCAAAAGTGGGCACCCTTATGCACTGCTGATAAGAATGTACAATGTTGCAGCCACTATGGAAGCAGTATGGCAGTTCTTTGAAAAAATAACCATAAAATAACCATATGATCCAGCAATTCTTCTTCTGGGTATATACATACAATGAACTATTATTTAGGCTTAAAAGGAAGAAATGCAGACATGTTACAACATGGGTAAACCTTGAAGACATTATGCTAAGTGACGTAAGTCAGTCACAAAAGGACCAGTACTGTGAGATTACACACATATGTGGTGCCTAGTGTAGTCAAAGTCACTGAGACACAAAGTAGACAGAATCTGAGCATAGGGAGCGATGGGGAAGTTATTGTTTAATGGGGACGGAGGTTCAGTTGGGGAAGATGAAGTTCTGGGGGTGGATGGTGGTGATGGTTGCAAAGCAATGTGAATGTACTTAATGCCAATGAACTGTGAACTTAAAAATGGTTAATATGGTAAATTTTATGCTATGTATGTTTAACCCCAATAAAAAATGTTGAGCAAAATGAGTATGGTAGGATTTTGCAGTTGTGATGGTTACAGTCCATACTAAAAATACCCTGATAAAATAACAACACAGGTAAAGATATAACATACATTTAAAACTTGGAATGATTTCTGTAATGGAAATGAACAAGATGATGTGAGATCATGAAACATGGGTAATTTACTTGGTCTGGGGTGTGAGGGAAGTCTCATTTTTAGTGAGCCTTAACATTTAAAAATATATTTTATTTCAAATGTGTATCAGTTATTTTCACATGGAAATTATTTTACACTTCTTTCATTTTTATTTTGGTCTATTTTTTATTGCTGTTCTATTACACTTGTCCCAATAATCCCCTGTTGCCTTCCGCTGCCCTGCCCACCCCCGATTCTCACAACAGGGTCAATTCTCACCCTGTTGTCCATGTCCATGTGTCCTTTATACTTGTTCTTTAACTAGGCCTGTCCCTTCTTTCCTTCCTCATCCCCCTCCTCCTCCCCTAATTATTACTTGGTAAGAACTATTTGAATTTTAGCACTACTAATCATGAGATGTGTGCGGTAAATGTTGTCCTTAGTTTGTTACTTATATATCTTTCTGTTTTTCCTTTCCTCCTCCTTTCTTTGCTTCTTGTTTGATCATTAGTTTTCCAAATAAGTTTATAGTGTGTCACATCTCAATGATATGGGAATGCATATTATTTCTTCTATTACTGTCACTGTTTCAATTTTTTGCATTGTAATTATTTTTTTATTAGTTAGGACTTATTTTGACCACAAGGAGCCAGTTTTATTTTATTTTCCACATCAGTTGCCAGTTTGTCTCTATATAATTTATCTCATCATTCATATCTTTTAGTGATTTAAAATATGCATTCCACAGTCTAGTCCACAGGTGACAAACTTTTTCTGTAAAGGGCCGGAGAGTAATAATTTTGGCTTTGCAACCATATGTTCTCTGTTGCAACTGCTCAATTCTGCTGTTGTAGCATGAAAGCAGCCATAGGCGATACATAAACTTAATGAATGAACACAACTGTGTTCAAATAAAACTTTATTTTCACAGTCAGGTATTTGGGTGGATTTGTCCTATAGTTTTCTGACACCTGCTCTGTCTCTTTTGTTGCATCGGTATCTCTGTTTTCTACAATTGTTCCAGTACTTCAGTATTTCAACTGTTATATTGAATTTCAATTGTTTTAAATTTTTAATTTTAGAGAGAGAGAAAGGAAGGGAGAAACTGAGAAGAGAAACATTGGTTGGCTGCCTTCTGTACATGCCCCAACTGGGGACCAAACCTGCAACTCAGGCATATGCTCTGACCAGGAATCAAATCGGTGACCTTTTGCTTTGTGGGACAATGCCCAACCAACTGAATCACACAGGCCAGGGCATATATTGTATTTTAATAAAAGACACATATGTCTCCTCTCATCACTCTTCTTTTAAAAACTACTTTTGCATCTTTATTTTACGAGCTAAAAATTTACAGCAATTTTTCTCACATTTAGAAATAAACCATTGTTACTTTGGTTACAATTACAGATTAACATAAGAAATATTGATGGGCTGAAGCTAATATCTTACATCATTGTCGCAGCCTGCTGCGGCAGGGGGGCCTCGCAAGTCAGGGTGAGGGATGTATTATTATTATTACTAATAATAATATTAACAGAGAGGTCCAAGACTCCGATGGTCATGGCGAGTTTATTGAAAGAGCGCAAAGCTTTTAAGCACCGTGCCTCAGAAGCTGCAAAGCGTATCCTTGAGATAAAACTTACAAGTTCCCACAGAACAAAGTTCTCATTACTGCATACTTTTCTCGCACCTGCAGAGAAGGCCCATGCCCTCCCCCTGCGCATGGGA
>PVKM010004358.1:0-21658 GCA_004027735.1 Carollia perspicillata
AGTTTTCAGGGAATTATGCTAAATGAAAAAAGCCAACCCTAAAAGGTTATATGCTGCATAATTCTATTATTATAACATTTTGAAACAACAAAATTATAGAAATGGAGAACAGAGTCAGCATTAGGATGGAGGCTAGGTGGGGAAAGGGAGGTGGGCAACACAAGGGATCCTTGTAGTGGCAGAACTGTCTTTTCTTGACTATAATAGTGGATGTGTGAGCATATGTGATAATATTATATAGAATTAAATACACATTTACACAGGAATACTGGTAAAACTGGGGAATCTGAATTATATTGATACAGTATATCAATGTCAGTATCCTGTATGATAATGTACTACAGATTTATAAGATGTTATCATTTGAGTAAATTGGGCAAAATGTATACCAGATTTCTCTGTAATATTCTGATAACTGCAGGTGATCTACAGTTATCTCATTGAAATTTTTCAATTAAAAAAAAAAAGAAGACCACACAAAATCCACTGAGTGCAAGCAGGAAATAATCTAGGCATTCTTCATCCTACCTTAAATAGAGACCTGTATTTTTATTGGTATATATCGTTAGGACTCTAAAAACTCTTGTTTTGCCACTTGTGTTTTGCTAGCACCTCCTCTAGGAAGTGAAATGTACATAAGGCTTTGAAGTACTATAATTTCCAAGTAATAGTAGTTGAAGGAAAAATATCTTCAAATACCTTGTTAAAGTAGAAAGGAAGGAAGGATCTAATTCAATTGCCCATAATCTCTCAGCAAAATATCAAACTTTCAAGGAAAAGATAAGGTAGCAGTTTTAAGAAAATTTTTATTTTTATTTCTCTTTTTTCCTAGGACAATTTGAGTCAATACCTGAAATTTAGAATAAAAAAGACAAAAAACAAAAGATGAAAAAAGGCAGTATACTCAGAATCCTCAACTCTAGTGTCAAATCTGCTTTTGTGAGTTTGAGCAGTACTCAATCTTTTTGCATATCAATTTCCTGGTAAAAAAATCAAAGCATTACACCAAATCCCAAATTCCTTCCAGCTTGAAAATATTCTATGATACTATGAAATTTGAAATGTTGATGAAAATACAGTTCATGATGTTTCACCCCATTCCTTCATTAGGCTTAATTTAATAACATTCTCCACGGTAACTTCAATTGGCAATCCAAGCATTCCCTTCAGCTGTGTAAATGATGCTCCTTGTTCCAACATAACTGTTCAGGTTTCATTACCAAGTCTCCAAGTACTAATTAACTTTAAAGCATCTCTCCAATACAGGCTCCATTACAATTCATACCAAACTGCTTTTATCTACTTAAGATTTTTCCCCTCAATTTTTTTCAGACACATGGAGTGTCATTTTAGTGCTATTCCTAACCATTTCCTCCTAAATTCTTTTTCATTCATTCCATTTAATTTGTAAAATTTTTTATTGTATTTATCCATTACCATTTATCACTCTTATGCTCCCCCTCCCCACTGCAATCACCACACTGTTGTCCATGTCCATGAGTCCTTTATTCTTTTTGCTTGATCCCTCCACCCTCTAACTCCCCCATAACTGTCATCCCATTCTCTATCTATGACTCTGTCTCTACCTTGCATGTTCAGTTTGTTCATTAGATTGCACATATGAGTAAAATTACATGGTATTTGTCTTTCAGTGATTGGCCTATTTCACTTAGGATAATGTTCTCCAGGTCCATCCATGCTACAGCAAAGGGTAAAATTTTCTTTTCTTTTATGGCCAAGTAGTATATCATTGTGTAAATGTCTCAGAGTTTCATCTATTCATCTATTGATGGGCAGCTGGGCTGCTTCCCTATCTTAGCAATTGTAAATAGCACTGCAATGAACATAGGGGTGTTTACATTCTTTTGAATTACTGTTTCGGGTTTCTTTAGATAAATTCTCAGAAGTGGACTCACTGGGCAGTTTCAGTCCCATTCACAATTGCTTCAAAAAGGATAAAATACCTGGGAATAAATGTAACCAAGGATGTAAAAGACCTGTACTCAGAAAACTGTAAGACACTGAAGAAAGATATTAAAGAAGATACAAATAAGTAGATGCACATACTGTGTTCATGGATAGGAAGAATTAACATCATTAAAATGTTCATGATATCCAAAGCAATCTATAGATTTAGTACAATTCCTATTAAGATATCAATGACGTATCTCACAGAAGTAGACCAAATATTTCCAAAATCTGTATGAAACCACAAAAGGTCCCAAATAGCAATGACAACCTTGACAAAGAAGAACAAAGTTGGAGGAATCATGCTACCTAATATCAAACTATGTTATAAGGCCATAGGAATCAAAACACAATGGTACTGGCATAAAAACAGACACATAATTCAATGGAACAGAATAGAGAGCCCAGAAGTAAACCCACACCTTTATGGTCAATTAATAATTGACAGAGGAAGCATTCTCTTACATTTTAAAGTGTTAAGAGACTTGAGAAGGTGTCATTCATATAGCTGCTTCAATAATTCTTGGTGACTAACGTTTTAGGGGATCCTACTGAAAATTTGGGGGGCTCATATCCTACCATTCTCAAGTGTTACCCTTGACACAGTACAAAATTTTTGTCACATGACTCTTGCTTCATTATACCACCCAGTCTCTTGAGAACATCTAGACTAGAAAAACTCTCAGTGGTACTCATGTCTTCTTACTACCTGATCCCCACTCTTTGCCAAAAAACTTAAGTACCTTATTGAATCACCAAGTCAGCACTTCTTTTTCAAGGGGAAAACCTGGCTGTTGACCACAACTGAGTGTGTGGTGTCTGCCTTCATAACATTGTGAGGCACCTACCATGAAACTGGTTGGCTGCATTGGCCAGGTTTACTACATTAATGCTACTCAACCAAAACTATTCCCTACCCTCTCCTCTCCAATTTTCAGTGACTTACAACCACAAATATTTATTTCTCTTACAGGTCTACAGGTCAGCTGTTGGTCAAACGAACTTGACTAGGCTTGCCTAGTTTGGCTCCAGTCTATGATTAGCTGCATGTCAATTTTGACTATCTCTTGATTCTGAACCAAAAGCTGTTCAACAGTGCATGATTTTCATGACAGAGGATAGGTTTGCAAGAGGGGTGGCACAAATTTTTCATGTTTCTTTAAGGTCTATAACTGAAAGCTGTTACGTTGTCAATTCTGCCCATATTTCATTGGTTAAAGCAAATCATATGACCAAACCAAATACTAGTACATTGAGAAAGTACATTCTATACATGGGGAATCCATGGCAAGGGCAGGGAGGGGATGACAATAAACAAATAATACTATCTATCACTTCTGCTTACTCCTAAAAAGAGAAAAACATAAATGCAACTAATAATACTCCAATATAAGGGGAAGGTATTCTACTTTTCACCTTCTTCTTGGAGAGTAAGAATCTGGGTTTTGAAAATGTGCTGTCAGTTCCAATGACTTCTTTATTCTTTTATTTTAAATTGCTGTTCAAGTACAGTTTTTTGACTCTTACTCCCATCCCATCCCACCCACTCAGCTCGCCCCCTCTCTTCCCACACCCCCTAGTTTTTGTCCATGTGTCTTTCATACTTGTTCCTGTGACCCCTTCCCCTTTTCCCAGGAAATTCCCTCCCCTCTCTCCTCTGGACACGATCAACCTGTTCTCTATTTCAGTCTCTTTGGTTATATTTTGCTTGCTTGTTTGTTTTGTTGTTTAGGTTCCTGTTAAAGATCAGATCATGTGGTATTTGTCTTTCACCACCTGGCTTATTTTGCTTAGCATAATGCTTTCCAGTTCCATCCATGCTGTTACAAAGGGTAAGAGCTCCTTCTTTCTTTCTGCTGCATAGAATTCCATTCTGTAAATGTACCATAGTTTTTTGATCCATTCATTTACTGATGGGCACTTAGGTTGCTTCCAGCACTTGGCTATTGTAAATAGTGCTGCTATGAACATTGGGTTGCATAGGTTCTTTTAGAATGGAGTTTCTGGATTCTTAGAATATAATCCTAGCAGTGGAATTGCCGGGTCAAAAGGCAAATCCAGTTTTAGTTTTCTGAGAAAATTCCATACCGTTTTTTATAGTGGTTGTACCAGTCTCCAATCCCACCAACAGTGCACTAGAGTTCCCTTTTCCCCACAACTTCTCAAACACTTGTTGTTTGTTGTGTTGTTTATGATGGCCATTCTGACCAGTGTGAAGTGGTATCACATTGTGGTTTTGATTTGCATTTCTGTGATAGGTAGCAATATTGAGTATCTTTTCATGTGTCTCTGGATCCTCTGTATGTCCTCCTTGGAGAAGTGTCTGTTCAAGTCCTTTGCCCATTTTTTAATTGGGTTGCTTACTTCTTATAGTGGAGTCATGTAAGTTCTTTATATATTTTGGAGATTAAACCTTTATCTGAAGTATCATTGGCAAATATGTTTTCCCATATGGTTGGTTCTCTTTTTATTTTAATACTGTTTTATTTAGCTGTGCAGAAGCTTTTTATTTTTACGAGATCCCATTTGTTTATTTTTTTCTTTATGTCCTTTGCTCTAGGGGACATATCAGTAAAAATGTTGCTGCGTGAAATAACTGAGATTTTCCTGCCTGTGTTCTCCTCTAGGACTTTAATGGTGTTACGGCTTATATTTAAGTCTTTTATCCACCTTGGATTTATTTTTATGTATGGTGTAAGTTGGTGCTCGAGTTTCATTTTTTTACATGTAGCTCTCCAGTTCTCCCAACACCATTTGTGGAAGAGGGTATCTTTACTCTATTTTATGTTGCTGCCCACTTTTTCAAATATTAATTGACTGTAGAGACTTGGGTTTATTTCCTGGCTCTGTGTTCTGTTCCACTGGTCCATGTGTCTGTTTTTATGCCAGTACCAGGCTGTTTTGATTACAGTGACCTTGTAATACAGTTTGGTATCAGGTATAGTGATCCCTCCTACTTTGCTCTTCTTTCCCAAAATTACAGCAGCTATTCAGGGTCATTTATGGTTCCATATAAATTTTTTAACTGTTTGTTTTATGTCTGTAAAATATGCCACTGGTACTTTAATAGGTATTGCATTGAATCTGTAAATTGCTTTGGGTAGTATGGACATTTTGGTGATGTTAATTCTTCCAATCCATGAACACAATATATGTTTCCATTTGTTTGGGTCTTCCTTGATTTCTTTCTTCAGTGTTGTGTAGTTTTCTGCATACATGTCTTTTACTTCTTTGGTCAGGTTTATTCCTAGTATATTATTTTTCTTTTTGCTATATCAAATGGGATTTTTTTCTTGATTTCTGCTTCTGCTGTTTCATTGTTGGTATAAAAAATGCCTTTGATTTCTGGATATTGACTTTGTATGCCGCTGTTCTGCCAAATTCATTTATTAGGTCGAGCAGTTTTTGGGTGGAGTCTATAGGATTTTCTATGTACACTATCATGTCATCTGTAAATAATGACAGTTTTGTTTCCTCCTTTCTGATTTTTATACCTTTTATTTCCTTTTCTTGTCTGATTGCTGTGGCTAGGACTTCCAATACTATATTGAATAGAAGTGGTGAAAGTGGACAACCTTGTCTTGTTCCTGATCTTAGTGGAAAAGCTTTTAGTTTTTGTCCATTGAGTATGATGTAGGCTGTAGGTCTCTCATATATGGACTTTATTATGTTGAGGAATGCTCTCTCTATTCCCATTCTGCTCAGTGTTTTTTATCATACATCGGTGCTGTACCCTGTCAAATGCTTTTTCTGCATCTATTGATATGATCATGTGTTTTTTGTCTTTGCTTTTGTTTATGTGGTGTATTACATTTACCGATTTGGGAATGTTGAACCATCCTAGCATCCCTGGGATGAATCCCACTTTTTCATGGTGTATCATCTTTTTAATATATTGTTGGATGCAGTTTGCCAATATTTTTTGAGGATTTTAACATCTATGTTCATCAGTGATATTGGCCTGAAGTTTTCTTCCTTTGTTGTGTCTTTATCTGGTTTTGGGATTAGGATCAGGTTGGCTTCATAAAAAGGAGTTTGGGAGTCTTCCATCATTTTGAATTTTTTTGAAATAGTCTGTGAAGGATGGGGGTTAGCTCTTCCTTAAATGTTTTGTAGAATTCTCCTGTGAAACCATCTGGTCCAGGGCTTTTGTGTGTTGGGGGTTGTTTTTTTTTTAATATATTTTATTGATTATGCCATTAAGGTTGTCCCATTTTCCCCCCTTCATTCCCCTGCACCCTGCATACCCCTCCCACCCACACTCCCCCACTTTAGTTCATGTCCATGTGTCATAAGTTCTTTAGCTTCTATATTTCCCACACTACTCTTGCCCTCTCTCTGTCTAGTTTCTCCCCACTGTCAAACATGCACTCACTCTGAGTTTACCAGTGTGGCCTTCGGGTCTCCTGAGGTGCACACACTCTTCCCAGGTCCCTGGGTGTGGTCCCTGGGTGTTCCACAAAGCTCTCTTTCCCTGGTTACCGGCGTGCATGCCAGGTCAGGATGCCTCCAGTCACACGGGCACACTCTTCTGAGAGCTATGAGTGGGTGCTCACAGCCCCTGTGTGTTTGCCACTCAGTCCTTGCTTCCCTCTCTGCGACTTCAGGCAACCAGGTCTCTCCCAGTGCTGCTCAAATTCTGCTTGGCTGGGGAGGGAGCGCCAACCCAGCTTTCTCCCAAGAGCCCTGTGGCCAGCCCAGCAGGCCTCTGGGGCCTGGGGCTGCAGCCTCCCTGGTCCCCGAGCTGATCCCTGTGCCCTTATTATCCTGAAGCAGTCTCCTTACTGTCTGGTTTTTCAATGTCTGCTATAATTTTTGATCTCCTATTTTCATCTATGCTGTGGTACGGTTGGCTGTCTGCTCTGTTCCTCTGTAGATTGGCCAGGTTTCTCTCCCACATGTAGGGGGAAGTGGAATCTGCTCCCTCTTACCTAGCCACCATCTTCTCTCTCTGACTTCTTTATTCTTTTTCCCTGCCTAGACTCAGAAGGCCTGATCAAACATCCTTTGTTGACATCCCAATGCTTACAAAGTATAAGGTGGGAAGAGGCTCTGACTTCGAGATCCAGTAAAAATGCTTACAGTTTGGGGTAGGGAATGCGGATCAGGTAGTATGAGGAAATGAGAACCACTGAGAGTTTTCCAACCATGGAGTTTTTTAAAGGACTTGGTGGTCTAATATATCAAGAGTCACAAAAAAAGGAAAGAAAATTTGAACTATGTGAGCCATGTGAACAATGAGATATGAGCCCCAGAAGATTATGGAACAAGATTCCTCAAAAGCACTAGCAGCTTAGAAGTCTTGAAAGCTGCTATATCACTGATACATTCCCCAGTAGAAGAGTCTCTTTCCATCTTGAAATGCAAACTAACCTTTCTGCATCCCTAGCTGCATTTGCCACTCCCCATTTTCTCAACTGAGATTCAAAAAGATGTAATGAATTGCCCTAAATCATAGAATGTTAGTGTAAGAGGTAGCACAAAATTTTGGATGAAATCTGTAGTTGACCCCCAACAGTCCCCAGGGTCATAACTGCCAATAAGAAGCATTTTGGAAACTTGAGAAAGAGTTTTTAATTTTCACAATGATTTGGAGATGGTACTGACATTTGGTGGGCCAGGGATGATAAATGCCTTACAGTGAAGTCAACAGAGTTGTTAATCCTCACCGCTGAGGCCAAGTCTTCAGATGCATGCCAGCTGGGATAATTATATTCGTGCCTGCTGTCCTTTGGTTCTGTTGTCAGAAATAAACAGGTAGGAGCTCCCACCTCTCCTACCTAACAGAAGCTTCATTTTCCTGTGATTTAATTGTCTACAGAGGTTGGAATGTGTAGCTAGAATTGTATTAGTGAGTGTTCATGAAATATGTGGTTCACACAGGCAGAGGTAGGTCCTGAGAACTATTGTTCCCTAAAAGAGTGCATTCAGGATATGGCTTACCCACAGGTCCAAAATCCTGCTGGCCATAAGTATATTATAACAGAAAGTCAACTTCGGGAATGCAAGAACTGCTTGCTGCATTTTTGACTGCATTCTTGACTCTGCTCAGCTCCTAGGATGGCTCTGGTTAAGCAGATAAGCAATACATTTGTTCTGAGGAACTGGGTGGAAAAGAGAAGAAGGGGAGGTATCTTTTCTCCAATCTTCTTAAGGTATAATAGACATACAGCACTGTGTAAGTTTAAACTGTGCAGGACAATAATATGACTTACATGTACACTCAGTTGTCTGTATTTGTGGGTTCTGCATCTATGGATTCAACCAATTATGGATCAAAAATATCTGAAAAATTGGTTGATGGCCACACAATGCAATATACAGATGATGTATTGTAATATTGTATACTTGAAACTTATATAATCTTATTAACCCATGTCATCCCAATAAATTTAATAAAAGTATTCAAAAATATCTTATAATGAGTAAGGCACTGATATACAAAAAAACTACTGTATATTCCACATGAGTTTCTAATGTCTTGCCAGACAATATTCATAAAGATAAAACACCATTTATAAGTGTTTACACCTAGAACTTAACTCCATGGCAAGGTGTTAATCTGCATGGAATTTTCTAGAAATGCAACTACTATATAAATTAAAGGAATATTGTATTTGTCTCAGGAGTTTTTGGGTTGTTTACCTTTCAGAAAGACCATATCCCTAAGGCAAAGCTGCGTATGTATTTGAGTTAACAATATGAGACACCTGTATTGGTCTGCAGCTAAAGCTGCTGTATTCACACTGATTATAATAAATAGATCCAAGCAGTGGACATCATGTTAAAGTGCAGTCATGTCTAAATACATATTAAAACATTATAAATTACATGTTTCTATTCAAAACATTATATGTAATAAAACGTTATTGAAATACGTTACATGCTATACAATACATATCACTGAAAAACATTTATTATAAATTACTTACCTTTTATTTCTCTTTTACATTACAATTTAGATATCTCATTGCTTTTTAAAAATTTATCTGTATAGGTGGGTTATATTATATATGAATTTAATTTCAGGGTAATAAATAAAGCCTACAAAATTATTTGTTATTAAAAAAGCACTGATTTTGATAGGTTTGAGAACCCCTTCTCTGTGCCATCCTGCTGTTTATTTTCCTCTATCTCTTTAGAAATGATGCATAGTCAATATAAATTCTTGATTAATAATTTATCATTATAAATTTGTGAAATCAAATTTAATGAAGCAGCATTCATAAGTGTCTAGACTATCCTTAAGCTCATGAATTCAAATGTCATGAATTTTTTCTCCCAAATATGCTTTCTACAAAATGCTTTTTGATTCCAATCATTTTCTCCACACTTTCCTTTCTCTAAGCCATTATGATCTTACTCATATCTTAGCTCTAATCATTATATGTTAAAAAGTCTTTCAGAAAAATCAAGAGCTAATGTGCATTTTGTCCAAAAGATAACTCATCCCATAATAATATGAGTGCTTAACAGAGTAGACTCTCTGGTTTCTCCTTTCATCCCTTCTATTCATCTGCTATTGAATGTTGTATGTGACTATTTTTCCTTTCTCTGAAGAGGTCCTATTTCTTCCTTACTGAATATTTAAGTTTTGTGATCCTCTGGATTAACATCATTGCTTTGGGAATAAAGCATCCTTATTCTATCCGATCCACCCTATTTGGATTTTACTCCCAAATTATCTTCCTCTACATCAGCTAAATTTATTACTATTTTCTAGGTCAAATGCTAAGCACTGTGTGGTAGGGAGGTAAAAATTAATAATCTCCATTTGTCCTTTCAAGGGGTTTACTCTCCTAGTTACTCCAATCTGAACCCTAATTTTTTAACTAGAAATACAGAGAAGATAACAATATATGTACACATAACAATGTCATTAAAAGCCCACATATCAGCACATTAGTTTTTGATACAGTTTTCAAGTTCTTAGTAGCATGGTATGATATTTTCAGAAATTCAGTAGATCTTTAAAAAAATTGAAGACTGAAGAGTGTCCAAAGCCAACATTTTTAAATGAAACTTTATGCCATGAAGATACTGTTGAATAGAATATATTGAACTGCTTACATGTGTCACTTCAATTTCTATTACTTAGCTTGTCTGCTTATTTGTTGTTCTCTGATTATATGTGAACCCAGACCAAAGATATAAGGTTCAGATAATAGTTATTGCCTATGGAGTCTCAGTTTTGTCATAAAATAAATAATGGGTTTATAAAGAGTACCCACATATATTTGTATGTATTTGTCTATAACTTATGTCTTCATCCATTTTACAAACAAGAATTATGCCATCTTAACAAATGCTTGTACATGTAAATAACCAAAGAACAGAAAGAAGTGGAAGAGTGTGTATCATTGGAGTTCCTATATAATCACATGCTCAGGTAAAAAAAAAATAAGGATCAAATAAATAAATTCAGAGATTGAGAAAGGCATCACGATCCTAGCTGTACATTGGAAGCACCACCTGGGGAGATTAAAACAATCTATAGCAGTGATTAAAATGTAGATAATTTAGGGAGTGGCTTGGGAATTAGGATTTAAAAAAAACTCCCCAAGTGATTCCAAGATACAGCCAAGATTGATAACTATTTCATTAAACAAACTCTATAACTCAGCTCTATTTACCAACTATATTTAACTACATATTTAAAGTAAATTAGTTGAAAGATACTTTTCTCAAAGCAAAAGCATCCTGTCAGCATAATAAAATATCCTTCACAGCTGTAGATGATAATACATATTTTCTTTCTATCAATAACAACTCATTTTGCTAAAATAGCTTAGGCCAAAGAACTACAATGTTTTATATACCTCTTTCTATATTTGTTTTCAAAAATCTGACATGGATGTATTTCATTAAATGTAATATTAATAAAAACAAATACTTCAATTTGTCAGTGAGTTGCTAATGCTTCATCATTATACAATAACTCTAAGTATGCATGTTTCTAACTCCTAAAAATTTTATGGATATATTCTATGCTGAGAGCTTATGCAGGGTTAGACAGCACAGCAGATGGTATCATGGTTTCCTCAAACTGTTCAGATTGTTGCCACAATAATAAAGCAATTTTTAAATTTTGTTTCATTATCCAAATCACTATTAATTTAAAAACTGGTCATGTCAATAGCTAAGCAAAATATTCTTTATGCAGGAAGTCTAAAACAAAGGTCAGTGTAGTTGAGGGAGTGAAATAATTGTAATGCGTGAAATTCTAGTTAGGTCTACCCCATATTGACTCATTGAAAGTTAATTCCCTATAAATCTATGCTATTCATAACATGGTCTAAAACAAACAACATAGGCATCGCTTGGGAGCTTGCTAGACATGCCGACTCTCAGGCCCCACCCAGACCTACAGACTCAGAATCTACTTTTAAACAAGACCCCCAAATAATGCACACTGAGGTTCACATGACCACCATGGGTAATTTGTATTCACATGACAGTCTGCATAACCACCTCATCAAATTTTATAAATTTATCATGTTACCAAAAGTATGTTCTAAAGGATAGGCTTGAACTTATATAATTAATATATTTAATAACTATATTCTTCTTAGCAGCATTTTAAGGAATGTTCAGTTGATCAAAATATAAGGGTCATAAAATAGCATACTTTTCAACAAACCTATGCTTTTAATCAACACATTTATGATAAATAATGAATAATATGAAATAATTTAATATGTTCTCAAATCTAAATATATTAATAAAGTATATAGTCATAAGTATATTAATTTAATGTATAATCTTATGGTAACTTGATAAATTTTATAAATTTGGAAAATTGTCCAGTTGGTGAAATGGTTATTTGAAAATTAGCTGTAGGCCAAATGGCATTTGGTAAATTGATTTTCAGTAATCAGCTTGCATCCAATGGGTAATAACCACCATGGCAAATCTATCTGTATTTTGACTACACTTCCCTTTGTTCACTGTGGTTTTAAAACCACATGCATAGGCTGATTAATATTCAGACAATATTAAGCAGGATTAAGAGCACACCGGGGTTTGAGTACTAGACCCACTAGCTGTATGATTTTGAGTAGATAATTGAACTTCCTAAGCTCTGTTTCCCTAGTCCACAGGACTCCTGTAACAATAATACACAAGTCCCTAGTACATGTTAATCAGTCACTAACTCTTGTTTTACTCATTTTATCATCAAGATGTTTAATTTGCTTTCAAATGAAGAAAATAAAATGAGCAAAAGTCACATTGCTATTCTTCATTTTATTTACCAACATGAAGAAATTATTTAATCCACTTTTCCAGAAAAAATACCAGCAAAGATGATTAATGATCTGGGTCTTTTATCTTGTTTTCAATTTTGTTAACTTGTATCTATAACACCTTGATCCAGATGCAACATCTCCTTTTCTATGGAAATTATATGTCATATTATGGATATAGGAGACAGTGCTCTTTGTTTTCAGTACTCTCAGTACCCAATGACAGCATCTCCTACAGAATCTTAGCAAACAGGTGCATGGGAGTACATGGATAAATGGTTTAAGGCCAGTGGTGTTACTTACATATGATTGGAGTACAAAAAAAAATCTTGGAAAATTTCAAAACGCCTAACATTAATGAAAGATAATTTTGCCAGCTCTCATGCATTCTAACGGGGAAGAATTCAAGTACATAAGACAATTCCAATTTTCCATAACAACCTATTCTATAACCAATTTATTGTCTGTATTTTCTTAGATGGTGAAACAGTGAAGTGAGACTTCCTATTATGGGGAAATAAAATTCTTGAAAACCTTCAGATATGGTAAGATCAGCTCTGGTGTTAATTTTGAATTAAAAAGTAAATTATGTAGGCTGAGTGAACTGATTGATACCCTCTGTTTATATAATTTTTACAATATGCTACATCAAAGGAAGAGGAAAGAACTAGCAATTCATGTTTATTCTTTGCTGGGTACTTTACACAAGTTATATCATTTAGAATGTCCCTGTGAGGTAGATCTTATGTCACTGGTAAGAAATTAAGATTTATGTGATCTCACCTATAAGTGAAACCTAATCAACAAAACGAACAAGGAAGCAAAATACAACCAGAGACACTGAAATAAAGAACAAACTGACAGTAACAGAGGGGAGGTGGGAGGGGGATAATGGGGAAAAGAAGGGGAAGGGTCATCAAGGAACATTGATAAAGGACCCACGGACAAAGACAAAGCAGGGAATGATGGAGGGTGGGAGATGGGAATAGGTGAGGCCTGGGAAAGTGGTGGTAGGAAAATGGAGGCAACTGTATTCAAATAACAATAAAAATGATTAAAAATAATAAAATAAAATAATTGAAAATATAAATTAAGATTCGGGTTAAATGACTTGCCCAAGAATGCACAACTAGAAAATGCAAAACTAAGCTCTAAACCCAGGCCTCTCTTCCCCTTAAGCCCGCCACATTCTTTGTAACACCCTATGCAACTCTCAGGACCTAAGGTATATTCAAGAAAGCCCATTGTCCTACAAAGAGAGGATCATTAAGCATTTGGGGCCATCACCAACTAACATAATCAAGCAAATTATTTTACCCCTATTTTCTGATCTACAACGTTAGTAGATAGATTCAAAGATCTTTAAGGTCTTCTGTCACTTCTAAAAGAATGTTAAGTTATATAACCTGGCACACAGAACACAGTGCAATATTCATGCTTTCCTCATTCATTTAATCATGTATTTATTAACTCATTTGCTCATCATTAACTTATTTAGAAACTCATTTAACACTCTGGCTGGTGTGGCACAATTGGTTGGGCATCATCCCGCAAAGCGAAGGATCACTAACTAGTTTGATTTCCTGTCAGGTCACATGCCTAGGTTGCCACTTCAGTCCCTTGTTGGGGTGTGTGCAAGAGGCAACAGATTGATGTTTCTCTCTCATATCAATGTTTCTCTCCACCTCTTTCTCCCTCCCTTCCCCTCTCTTAAAATACAATGAAACTAAATAAAATAAAATCTCTATTAACAGTTGTGTTTATTAAATACCAATGTATTTTCCAACACTGTTTTTATATAGGTGCCATTTGTGCTCAAAGGATATTTTTTAAATATTTAGGAAACTGCCAACAAATATGGACTCTGCCCTGACTTAGTCTCTAGCTATCAAGTACACAAAGAGCTAGTTATATGAAGTTGGGTTGCATATTAATCCCATGACACTAATAAAGTTTAGATTTATGCTCAGAATAATAGTAGTAACAATAATGACATTAATAACTACCATTTAGTCAAGGTTTTTTGGGGGAAGATGTTTTGTTTTGTGTTCATCATATCATTTTAATGGCTTATACATTAGATGCCTTTAAAAATATTCTACAGATATTGATTCAACACAGGAATTTGAAAACACTAATAAGATACAGAAGGTAAAGAATATTAGTCTTGAAATCGTGCAGTAGGTTCTGTCTTGTTCAGTGCCAAGTCAAGGCAGAAGTATTAGCTGTAATATGATAAAATAATATGTCTATTAAGCAGTACTTTAGCTCCATTGACAATTCTCTTCTGATTCAACTGTAAATTTTCATGCATTTAATAGACACATTTTGCCAGTGATATATAAAAACCATAAATAATTGACTTAATCCCCATTCAGCAGAACCCCAAAAACTATAGCCCTGAATAAATTTATTTCTAAGGAACAGACAGCCTTGAAGTTAAGTGAAGAGAGTCACTCTTATATTATGTCAAAATATTTTAAGCTTAATGCTGCCACCACATTCCCTTGATAAAATAGCAGTCAGCCAATTCCTGCCAAAAAGGAAAAAAAATAGTTGCATGCAGCAACCAACAAAGCATTAAATACTGCACATGGTAAACTGACAGATTTGCTACTAATGGAGTGAATGGGATAAGCTGTACACCTAGGTTAACAAATTTAAAGTTTTCAAAATAATGATTATGTACAACAAATATGGATACTCTGGTTCTGAAGCTGGAAGCAGCTAGAAGAGATTTTTTTTCCCCAACAGAAAAAAGTAATTCATGAAAAGAAGAACATAGTGTAGAAAGGTTTATTTTAACAAAAAACATATATTTCTCGATAGAAGATGTCCTATACTGTGTACTTGCAGAACTTGAACATGTTTCTCTTACATTTACCAAAATAATGGCCATATTTATAGGGCAAGCTTAACAGCTAAACAACACAGGCAAGGTCTCCATTAAAGACATTGGTCTCCCTCCCTAAGACTTTGCTCCAACCAACCTAATGAAGGTCTTGAAATGGCATCAATTCTCCAACTGAGTCAAAAAATGTTGTCTTCCACAGAATGACTGTTAACATAACTTCAAGAGGTTAAAATAGTAAATCATCAACACTCTTAAGTCCACAAACTCAAATAAATTAAAATGTCAAATTTTTACAGTAAGACATAAGACTCAAACCAAGTACATTTTTGACAAGAGAAGGGAAAATAAGGTATGAGGCTGAGTCCAAGGACTGCAAGCCACAACAGTATAATATAACGGAGAAACTCTGCATGACAAGGAAAACCATGAGGACCTATGCTCCCAATGGCAAAAGAGCAGCATGAAAAGAGAAGGAGCAAAGATAGAGATAAACTGTGCCTATATCTCAATTTTGCCTTAGGGAAGCACTGGCAATTTTGTTTAGATGCACCCATATCACTATAATTTGCTTTGCATATTTTTTAAGATTAAACTTCTTTATTTGAAAACTTTGGCACTTTCTAATTTTTTAGCATAAGATATAGAATTTATAACCCATCCTTTTTTAAATTGGGTTGTTTGTCTTCTTGGAGTATAGTCATGTGAGTTCTTTATATATTTTGGAGACGAAACCCTTGTCTGAAGTATCACTGGCAAATATATTTTCCAATATGGTTGCTTCCCTTCTCATTTTGCTGATGTTTTCTTTACCTGTGCAGAAGCTTTTTATTTTGATGAAGTCCCATTTGTTTATTCTTTCCTTTATGTCCCTTGCTCTAGGGAACATGTTGGGAAAAATATTACTATGTGGAATATCTGAGATTTTCCTGCCTATATTCTCCTCTAGGACTTTCATGGTGTTTCAACTTATATTTAAATCTTTTATCCATCTTGAGTTTATTTTTTTTGTATGGTGTAAGTTGGTGGTCGAGTTTCATTTTTTTTGCATATAGCTGTACAAAAATCATATGATCTCACCTTTAACAGGAACCTAATCAACAAAACAAACAAGCAAGCAAAATAGAACCAGAGACATTGAAATAAAGAACAATCTGACAGTAACCAGAGTGGGGGAGGAGATTACAGGGGAAAGAAGGGAAAGGGTTGTCAAAGAACATGTATAAAGGACACAAGGACAAAGCCAAAGTGGGGTAGGATCAAAGATGGGAGGTGGGGATGGGTGGGGTGGGGGGAGTGGTAGGGGGAAAATGGAGACAACTGTACTTGAACAACAATGAAATAAATAAATAAATTTTTAAAAGATTGCATAATGTATAAGATGGCTATCAAATAATGAAACTACTTATAAATCCATATATGAAAAGAACTTGTTATAGTAAACACATTGTGTGTATACACATAAAAAAGAATTTATAACCCATCCTTATATCACATTATGGTTATGAAGGTACCTAGGGAAGCTGCTGATCCAGAAAAGAGATGGCATAGCTGCTGTTGGACAAGAGATGAGAATGCCCATTGGCAGTAGAAGTTGATTTTCTCCTGTGGTTCAAAGGGACAAATGTGAATGTCTCTTGCTCTTGAGCAAGCTTTGGGGCTCTTTATAATCAGTTTTCAGAAACCAACAAAAAACATGAAAGGGACATCAGATTCAGTCCTTGACCTTAAAAAGTTCTCACAGAGAACTTTTGATATGTCATAAAGATAATCACAGAGTATTTGTCAGATGATTACAGCATTTTAAACTTACCTAAAGGGTCTTATTTGATTCTTACAGAAAGCCTTATTTTTGTATTCTTGATTTTGAGTGCTTTTCTACTGTAAGTGAAAAATAAAGTGACCTGTTTTAGCCATGGTTGCTTTTACCGGGCCACTCTAGCAAAAAACAAGGAGTTGTACTATAAAAAAGTATGTACAATAGGAAAAAGTATGAAATGCAGCAAGGAAGGGGCAGTCAGGAATGTACCAAGATTAACAGTGACTATCTTTTCTCAAAAGAAAATCCACAGATCACGAAAATGTTTATTTTAGTTTTACTTTTTGTTTTTTAGTTCCAGTTGTCCCACTTTTTCCACATTGCTCATCCCTACCCCATCCCCCAACTTCCACAGTCAATCCCCCCCATTGTCTGCACCCATGAGTCCTCTATTTGTGTTCCTTTGCTTGCCCCCTCCCCTTCTTTCTCTCATTATTCCCTTCCCCTATGGTCACTGTCAGTTTATTCCTATTTCCAAGTCTAAGGTTCTATTTTGCTCACTTGTTTGTTTTGTTGATGAGATTTCACTTAAAGATGAGATCATATGGTATTTGTCCTTCACCACCTGGCTTATTTCACTCAGCATAATGCTCTCCAGTTCCATCCATGCTGTCGTGAAGGATAGGAGCTCCTTCTTTCTTTCTGCTGCGTAGTATTCCATTGTATAAATGCACCATGGATTTTTGACCCACTCATTTACTGATGGGCACTTAGGCTGTTTCCAATACTTGGCTATTATAAATAATGCTGCTTGAACATTGGGGTGCATAGGTTCTTTTGGATTGGTATTTCAGGATTCTTAGGGTGTAATCCCAGCAATGGGACTGCTGGATAGAAAGGCTGTTCCGTCTTTAGTTTTTTGAGGAAATTCATTACTGTTTTCCACAGTGGCTGCACCAGTCTGCATTCTCACCAACAGTGCACTAGGGTTCCCTTTTCTCCACAACCTTGCCAGCACTTACTGTTTGTTGATTTGTTTATGATGGCCATTCTCACTGGTGTGAAGTGGTATATCATTGTACTTTTAATTTGCATCTCTATGATGGTTAGTAATGCTGAGAATCCTTTCATGTGTCTCTGGGCCCTCTGTATACCCCCTTGGAGAAGTGTCTGTTCAGGTCCTCTGCCCATTTTTTCATTGGATTGTTTGTCTTCCTGGTGTGGAGTCATGTGAGTTCTTTATGTATTTTTAAGATCAAACCTTTGTCCAAGGTATCATTGGCAAATATATTTTATTCATAATGCTGTTCTTTTAAAGATTTTATTTATTTGGTTTTAGAGAAAGGGGAAGGGAGGGAGAAAGAGGGAAAGAAACATCAATGTGTGGTTGCCTCTCTCACACCCCCTACTGGGGACCTGGCCCACAACCTAGGCATGTGCCCTGACTGGGAATTGAACCGGTGACCCTTTGGTTCACAGGACAGCACTAAATCCACTGAGCCACACAAGCCAGGGTTATATTTCTAAATTTTTAACTACTCTCTAAAAAAGATCTTTATGGAAAATTTAAATCTTCAGAAAAAATTAAAAAATAGCATAATGAATACCTGTACTTTTTTACCAAGATTCCCAACTGCTAACATTTTGACACATTTCTCTGTCTTACTCTATACAGTATATGAATATATGCCTAAGCATATTCCAATTATTTTTTGCTGAGTCATATAAGAGTAAGTTGCAAATATTGTGATCCTTTACCCTGAAATGTTTCAGCATGTATCTCTTAAGAATACGGATGCTCTCTTACATAACCATCTTACAATTATCAAATTCAGGAAATGTAACATTGATACAACCTATTATTTAATACATAGTCCACAAATTTCTTTAGTGATTTCTTTAGTGATTCCTTTAGTGATTCCCAATAATTCCCTTTATGGTAAATATTTTCAATCCAGGATCCAATCCAGGATGGCAATTAGTTACCATAGCTCTTTAATCTTTTTTATTTAATCTCTTCTAATCTAAAACAATCCCTTGTTCTTTTAAAAATTTTGTATGATATTGACATTTTGGAAAAACATATATCAACTGTTCTGTGGAATATTTCTCAACTGTCTTCATATAGCCCCGATATCAACCATCTCCACTCCTAAACTCTAGGCCTTTGACTTCCTTGTATTTATGGATGCCACAGGGAAAGATGAAGGTGTCTTTACTTAGAAAGCTTCACAAAAAAAACTTTGATCTAAGATACATGTGTTGGCATTTGTGGAGAAGCAGAAAGGTAATGGGAATAGGAAATAGGAATGGACGCTCTTAAACATAGGCTTAAAGTCATTAAGAATAAAATACTTAACATTTTCATTAACATGCTTTTTCACTTGCTTTTTTCTAACTATTACTATTTTTAGAACTTCACTTGACTAGTGCTCCAAGTATAACTTCTTAATAAGCAAGCATGTGTATCTGATGAGATTTGGTGAGTAAGCTAAGACCATTGCTGTAATACTCTAGTTCACTTTCTACTTGATGTAGGCCCAGTCTTGGCCTCTTAAATCCATCCTCCCACTGCAGTCAGAGATACCTTTTAAAAATACAACTCTGACTGTGCTATTGCTCTGCTGAAAAATAACCAATGAGATAAAGTTCAAGCTCAATGGCATAGTACAATAAGTCTTCCATGACCTGATACATCCTACCTATGACTCGTTTCTCATATGTCTTTATGAGCTTCCCAAAGAGGAATATGTACATGCCCAGACATAAGGAACAATATGACATAGGGATTAGTATACTGCACTTTCCTAGAACTTCAACTTTACACAATAGTTGAGAAATTGTGAATGAAAGACAAAAATCACATGATCATATGAATATATGCAGAAGAAGCATTTGATAAGGTACAGCACCCATTTATGATTAAAACACTCAGCAAAGTGAGAATAGAGGAAGAATTTCTCAACCTAATAAAGGCCATGTACGAGAGACCTATGGCCAACATAATACTCAATGGGCAAAAACTAAAAGCAAGGTTGTCCACTTTCAACTTAGTAATGGAAGTCCTAGCCACAGCAATCAGACAAAA
Organism: Carollia perspicillata; assembly: GCA_004027735.1. Lineage (NCBI taxonomy): Eukaryota > Metazoa > Chordata > Mammalia > Chiroptera > Phyllostomidae > Carollia > Carollia perspicillata. The sequence goes on from PVKM010004358.1 coordinate 19,911, forward strand.
AAAAGAAATAAAAGGTATCTAAAATGGAAAGGAGGAAACAAAACTGTCATTGTTTGCAGATGACATGATAATGTACATAAAAAATCCTATAGACTCCACCAAAAAACTGCTCTCCCTAATAAATGAATTTGGCAAAACAGTGGGATACAAAGTCAATATTCAGAGATCAAAGGCATTTTTGTATACCAAAAATGAAATACCAGCAGTAGAAATCAGGGGGAAATCCCATTTGGTATAGCAATGAGAAAAATAAAATACCTAGGCATAAACCTAACCAAGGAGGTAAAAGACCTATACTCAGAAAACTACACAACACTGAAGAAAGACATCAAGGAAGACACAAACAAATGGAAACATATACCGTGTTCATGGATTGGAAGAATTTACATTATCAAAATGTCCATACTACCCAAAGTGATTTATAGATTCAACGCAATACCTATTAAAGTACCAATGGCATATTTCACAGACATAGAAAAAACACTTCAAAAATTTATATGGAACCATAAACAACCCTGAATAGCTGCTGCAATTTTGAGAAAGAAGAACAAAGCAGGAAGGATCACAATACCTGATATCAAACTGTATTACAAGTTCACTGTAAGGAAAACAGCCTGGTCCTGGCATAAGAACAGACACATAGACATATGAAACAGAACAGAGAGCTCAGAAATAAATCCAAGTGTCTACAGTCAATTAATATTTGACAAAGGGGCAGCAGCATAAAATGGAGTAAAAATAGCCTCTTCAACAAATGGTGTTGGGAGAACTAGACAGCTACATGCAAAAAAAAAAAAAAAAAAAAAAAAAAAAAAAAAAAAAAAAAAAAAAAAAAAAAAAAAAAAAAAAAAAAAAAAAAAAAAAAAAAGAAAGAAAGAAACTTGATCACCAACTTACACCATACACAAAAATACATTCAATGTAGATAAAAGATTTAAATATAAGCTGTGAACACCACCAAGGTCCTAGAGGAGAACATAAGCAGGAAAATCTCAGATATTCCACACATCAATATTTTAGCCAATATGTCCCCTACAGCAAGGGACAAAAAGGAAAGAATAAACAAATGGGATCTCATCAAAATAAAAAGCTTCTGCACAGCTAAAGAAAACAGCGTTAAAATGAAAAGAGAACCAACCATATGGGAAAACATATTTGTCAATTATACCTCAGACAAGGGTTTCATCTCCAAAATATATAAGAACTCACACTACTCCACTCCAGGAAAACAAACAATCCAATTAAAAAATCAGCAAAGGACTTGAACAGACACTCCTACAAGGAGGACATACAAAGGTCCAGAGACATATGAAAAGATCCTCAGCATCACTAGCCAGCAGAGAGATGCAAATTAAAACCACAATGAGATGCCACTTCACACAGGTGAGAATGGACATCATATGCAAATCAACAAAAAACAAGTGTTGGAGAGGATGTGTAGAAAAGGGAACCATAGTGTGCTCTTGGTGGGATAGCATACTGGTGCAGCCACTGTCAAAAACAGGATGGAATTTCCTCAGAAAACTATAAATGGAACTGCCTTTTGACCAGGCAATTCCACAGCTGGGATTGTATCCTAAGAATCCTGAAACACCAATCCAAAAGAATCTATGCACTCCAATGTTCATGGCAGTACAATTTACAATAGCCAAGTGCTGGAAGCAATCTAAGTGCCCATCAGTAAATGAATGGATCAAAAAACTATGGTACATTTACACAATGGAATACTGTGCAGTAGAAAGAAAGAA